>CANUEX010008301.1:0-62152 GCA_948099535.1 Jatropha multifida
GTTTGAATGTTTCAGAGCTGCACTTGGAGTTGTTGATCGTAAGCATGCACTAAGGGGGAGTGTTACAAATTAGTGCATCTTACTATTTGTTTATCTTTTACCAAGTCAATAACTAAATTAGATTTTATGGGATATCAGATACTTTGTTACAGAAGTGACCAAGTCACAAGGTAGGACCTAGTCTTGGGGTAGTTTTAATTTTGTCAAATAATGTGCTAGTTGTTAGTTAAAAATTCTCATTGTTTGTTTTGTTGTACGCCTATATAAAGGCACATCATCTGTTATTCTATGCATCCAACAAGTGAGTAATAAACACACAGAGTATTCACTCATTCTCCAGTGTCTTCTTTTCTTTTTTTTCATACTACTCTATATTTTTCTACCTTTTTTTTTGTTTTAAATACTTGGAAAGAAGTGGTTTAGACAAGTCAACATCAACACATAAACAAGCATACTTTGCTCTAGTAGCATCCAAAGTGGTTTTATTAACTCTAATCGGTTTCCCTATCCGCCTCCCCAATTGCATTAGGAAAGTACGAGTATAATATTCAATAAGAAGATTTAGGATACGAATCTAGACTAAAGCATGTGAAACAGATGCTCGCTCCAGATCAAAATTTGGTCTCCAATGTTGAACCATAACATAGTGATCTGACACCATGACAAGGCTAGCATATGGAACAGGCCCATACTCACTTTGGTTGGAGAACCGCATCATATAGTAACCATTGACGAGGTCAATCAAACCAAAGGCTGACTTTAAACCCCACATAATCTTAAGTTGTCTCTACAAAAAAGCAAAGCCAATAGTACGACCAAGAACTTTGATAATCAAAGTAGTTTTCCACTTAGCAGGGTGCACCTTCTTCTCCATACATGGAACACGAATTGTGGGACACTCCGGGTCGTCATCTTTACTATCCCCCTCCTTTGACTCATAGTTTGAATCATCACTGTCATCAAAGGCTCTACCTAATGGCCCATTCAAACCCATAGACTCTCCCATGACCACATCCATAAAAGAGACCTTTCTAGTCGACTCATTCCGAGTCAAACCCCCTTATCCATATCCTGATGCAACATAGGCCTAACATCCTTCCCATTCTGATGCTTAACTTTCTTGTTGCTCCGTGAAAGTTGATCAGTTTCCTCAGTCGATGCCTGAGGGCACTTAGAGCAAACAACCGCAGCCATTTCATGTGTAGTTACTGTGAATTTTTATGTTTGGTTCTATAATATAATTTTTTCAATATAAATTACAAAAATATCCTTAATTTATAAATATTTTTTCCGTTGATGTCCTAGAACTATACCATATGGGGTCAATTTTGCCTATCGTACCTGAATTATAGAGGCAATTACATTATTATATCTCAAATTCAATTTGTCACATAAATACATAAATATATATATATCAACTTCTATTAAGATAACAATGAAACAAAAATGCACACCAAGGTATGAGTGGCCATGATTCTAGAATCGTTGATTTCAATTCTAAAAAATTTAGAGGCAAAACCAAAACGAAAATTGACGATTCCGGTTACAGTTCCAGTTCCTTATTAGTTTTAAAACTGACTGTCTGGTTCTCTAACCGATTTTCCAGGAAATGACATAATTATAAAATAATGAATTAGGGAACATTTTTTTATTGAAAACATAAAATTTAAAAATTTATGAAGTAATTTTAAAAAAAAAACTTTAAGAAAAAAATTAAAAAAAGGCTTGAACTTTTTTTTTAAAAGAAAAGGCTTGAATTTGTTTTTCAAAAAAAGGGCTTAACTTTCTTTTTCCAAAAAAAAGGGCTTCAACTTTTTTTTTAAAAAAAAAAAAGGGCTTTAACGTTTTTCTTTTCAAAAGTCAAGTTTTCCTATGTATCCTTGGGGTATAAAGGAATTGAAACAGATAAGGAATAACGACTGCTTGTGTAAGGCAAAAGAAAAGAAATTTGTGTTTTGTGTTGCTGAGTGTTTGATCGAGAAAAGAAATAAAGTGGGCCAACGTAATATTTAAAGCCCATGAATGAAATGGACTTAAATCCAATATATTTATATGAGCTGGCAAAATGGTTAGTTAGAATACAGATAGTACAATACACTCATGTACATGATAAAAATAATATAGACTAGATATAAATATAAGGCAGCTATTTTTTTCTTATTATCGATGTAATCTCACATGAATAATACATCATCTTCTTCCTTTTACTTTTAAAATCTACAATTTTTCTCCATAAATTGTTGCTTCTGATCAGGAATCAAAATCTATGAAATTCCTACTTATCTTGTACCAATTTCACCTTCTTACTTTGGTCGTTATTTTCACCGCTTGATGTTTCCGTTGAGGACCTATCGAAAATATCATACAAATCTTCATTTTCTTTTATATTCTCACATGAATAATTCATTTTCACCTTCATCTTGTACAGCTAAATATATAAATTCATCCCTAAATTTTGTAACTTTAACTTTATAATACCATGAACTTTGTAGATGATTTATCGTATACTCATGTAAATTTTGTTACTATTACACACCTTTTGACATTAGTATAAATAATTTTTAGAATTTTTGACTTTTATCTATAATATATCGATTTGATAAATAGTTAACATAACTTTTGGAACAATAATTTACATAAATTTTAATTTTTTAATGAGTATTTAATTATCTAATTTTGCAAGTTAAAGTATTTAATAAAATAATTTTGGAAATTAAAGTGTCTAATAGGTGTAGTTTTATAAGTTTAAGTATTTGATAGGTCAAACTAAAAGTTAAAGGTATCATAAGGTTACATTAAAAGATTCAAGAGTAAATTTATGTATTTGACTCATCTTGTACACATAAATTTAAAACATAGCATGTACATCTAATGCCTAAAAAATTTCCACCAACATTTGGTTTACAAATTACTTTAAGTTCAATAATTGATTTAGTGTTGTCAGAAGCATTATCAAAAGAAATTAAAAAAATTTTTTGATCAATTTATATTCATCTAAAATTGAAACAACTATATACATATATATAATGCAATTACTCTTTGTTGAACTTTTCAATCATCATCAATTCAATAGCATGTAATACTATATACGAATGCATTTGCAATGCTTACTCTAAATATCACAATAAATTGAAACACGAATTTTGTATTTCAAAAAATAAAAATTCTAAATTTTTTTTCTTTTTTTATATAAAGAAATAATAGCTTGTTTTATAATATTTTTTGGCACTCGTTTAGTACAAATATTGATTAGAACTCACTTTTTTACCAAAACTAAAAGATAAATATTCCATAAAATCATTTTAGCTAATTCAAATTTTTGTTGTTTTTCAGAATATTAAAATAAGAAAAAGTTAGAAGATGTGTACTCGAAAGTTTGTGTTTGAGCTCGATGAACTCCTATTTTTATTGAATGTTTTGTCTTCAAATGCTTTCAAAATAATCCATCTACTTGTTTGTTTCTAAGATGCTCAATAATGATTGCAAACTAAATAAAAATTTACCGCTTTTAAATTTCTTCATGAAATGAATATAGTGAACATGTAGGAACTTTTTTCTGGTCGTCGAACAACTTGTATACCTTGATCTTCCTGATAGGCTTTTTCGCAAGTATATAAAATCACAAATAAGTAATAAAAAATGAGTAGAGTATCGTTCCATGAAATTGTATATAAAGTATCAAAATTATGTTAATCTATTATTATTTAAATGACAATAAAGAGAATAATTGTAAAAATAAAATAAAACAATGAAAAAGAATTCAAGCAAGAATATTTGATGAAAAAAAATCAAGGTTTAAAAGCTATTAGGGATTTTGACTTCAATTAATTTTATCTAATTTATTTTATTAGTTTATTAATCAATTTTGATTGTTCAAGTACAAGAAACAACTCTAAAATCACTAATAAACTCTTCTGATGTATCGTTAGCTATTTTAACCCCGTCTAGTTACCTATCTTCCAATAGTGCAATTAAACATGAACTAAATAATTACGTTTTATGATTTGTTTAAGAATTCATAACTTAAGATTGTTAACTTATGAAAAACCCCATAAGTAAAACCATATAGCTTTCGCATCAAGTTATTATTTTCATGTAATTTATTACCCTCATGACTCAAACTATAGCTTTCGCATCAAGTTATTATTTCCATGTAATTTATTATCTTTTTCTTATCAAAAACCCTTTTTCCAATAGTGATTAATGAAATAAATTAATTCAAGAGAAAAACTGTGCCTGAACAAAGAAAAGCAAATTTAATATTATAAATTGGAATAGAATTTAAACTACATCAAATCTCTAGTGTGAAACTTTAGTTTGATATAGTAATTAAATAAAACTTAATTAAACTTGAAAATAATTCCATAGTCAATATCAATAGTGAAAATAAGAAAAAAAAAATATTAAGAGTTTAGAGATAAAAACTAGTCAACGAATAACGTGGATGGCTTCCTTGATTCTTTACACAACTTGAATACTAGAAGACTTAAAAGAAAGAAAAACTAAGAAAAGGGTAAAACAAAGATCTAAAATCTAAGATTCAATGATCTTAATTGCTCTAATGATCTCTCTTTATATAGACTTCATAAGGTGTTTTCGAATCCGAGTAGGAAATAGAATCTCTAATGAGGAGGAAATCGTTTTGAGGTAGGACACTGTTTGGGCTTTATATTCTTCCAATTTCCTGATGGGGTTTAGACTTGATTATCACATTAGAGAAGCCTCTCATGTGGATCCATGCACGTGACACGAGCTAGACTCGTTATTTTGGCCCAATATGAAGTTTGGTATCTTGCATGGGAGTGCCATGTTGCGTGACCTGGGCGTGCTAGGGTTTGGGATTCCATGATGGTAGTAGCACGGACTGTGCTTAGGGGAGCACACTCTGAGACTGATGGTCTTCTATAGCATAGGCTTGCTATGTAGCATAGCCTAGGTGCACTATGCACTAAGTTTTCAAGACATTTTTCCCTTGAGTGTAGCACGGGAGTGCTATTCTACACGGTCTAAGTGTGCTACATACTGAGAGATTTTTCTTCTTCTTTGTATTTTCAACTAGTTACCATAAAAATCCTACAAAATTACTCAAAATCAAGTGAAATGTGATTCAAAAAAACTTTAACTAAGAACATAAATAAAACTAAAGAAAAGTAATTAAAAACTGCTAAAAATCCTAATAAAGACTATAGAAAAATACCATAGAAATGACATTTGTCACTTCCTCTTGTCGTAAATTGTCTTTAGCATTAAATTCATATTCTTGAGTTCAAATTTTCAAATTTTCATTTGCATATATCCCTCAAGATCAAATTGGTTGGGAGTGAAATCAAATATGTCGTTCATATGTGTAGATGAATTTTGTGTTTCTCTAACTTTTCCTTACCCTTTGAGGAACTTGAATTTCTTCTACTTGCAATTATAGGATAATAACATGTAACTTGAAAATTATGAATTAAAAAAAATTAAAGATAGTAATTAGAGATTGGAATTTGAAGAAATTAATTGACTACAATTTGGACGATAATTGGAGATTGGACTTTAGAGAAATTATTTGACAATAATTTGGATAATAATTATAAATGAAAATTAGAGAGATTGTAAAGTGGAGAGTAATATAGTGTAGAGAGTCGAGAAAATTTTGTGTGAGGGGATTGTAAATAAAAAAGAGTATTTATAGTAAATCCAAAAACTCAACTTTCCACAAATATCCTTAAAATTAGTCGTTTACAGTTGCAAAGAGGGTTAATTTGGGGATTTTACAAAATACATTTGGAAAAATAAAAATAAAAAAGCTGTTGGAATCGAGTGGAACTGCTGGTTCTAGCGATTCTTAGATCCATCGGATCACATTTACTCAAATGTTGGAACTAAAACCAGACCGCAAATCCCTGCTTCTAGTTCTAGCTTTGGTTCTGATTCTAGTTGCATTTTCTACCATATATCTCTTAACCATTTGAAGAGGAATGTTGTTGCTGAGTGTATCGCAGCTCAAATTCGAGAAAATCAACCTTGAACAATATGTAGCCATTTGTTGCTAGGTTAAGCTGCTCCAGATTAAACAACATTCCAGAAACGAAAGCTAAAGAGAATAAATAGACTCGGGGGCTTACATGCCACGATTTCTTTAAGTTAAGAGAGCAAGTTCAATAAGCATATTGCTTAAAAGATTGTTGTTATTCAATTAAAGAACCCATAGTGACATCTTGCCTTTGTGAGATCTCTCCAACTAGTTCATTGGAGGAAAGGTCAAGCTCCTACATTTGAGTTGCTTTGACAATCTCAATTGGTATGCTACAAAAAATTTGATTGTTGAACATTTTCAAGCTTGTTATATTTTGTAACTTCTCCCAATTTCCTAATATTTCCCCATAAATTTGGTACTACATGAATTGATGAGAGAGAGACACAGGGGAAGGAGAGACAAAGAGGGAGAAAGAAAAAACAAGAAGGGAAAAGAAGACGAGAAAATTCCAGTCTTTATCTTTAAATTTAACAACTAAAATAAAAAAATATTGAGAAAGGATAGAATTATTACACGGGATTAAAATATAAAGACAAAATAGTGTATTTTAAAAAATAACAAAATAAAATGGTATACTTTAAAAAAAAATATAAGGACAAAACAATTAATTTTGACATAATATGAAAATACATTTATAATTTTCTTAAAAAGAATACATCAAATGAACTAAACGGGCTTCCCAACCAAAATAAAAAGAGCCCTCATATAAATATATACCAATTTTTAAATAAGTAGGAACAATAAAAGTCCTATCTTCTCAAGATTTTTTTATTTTTCTTAATTTCAAATTAGAAAATTTTGGTTTAATTTTTTAAAAAATCAAAAGGGAATTTTAATTTTATTTTCTAAAATAAAATCCATAAAAAAAATTCTATTTCAACACAACAATAAAACGGATCTTGTCTTTAACCATTATACAGCATTAATTCTCAAAAGAAAATTCCTTGCAATTTTTAGACAACCAAACAAAGCTCTCTCTCCCTATTCGAAGGGGATCCACTAACACATTGAACTAAAATCTCTTTAATACCAATAAAAAAAAAAAGAAAAAGAAAACACAAGAAGCAAATAAAATCTCAACCACACCTCTACCGTCGCCACCATCTCCATGCAACTTCCCGTTTCAATTACTTGGAAGAAAAAAAGGAAAAAAACATATATCAACTTCAAGTGACAGATTTGAAAAGTAAAAGAACACCAACACTGGGCAAACAGATGTAATAAAAAATCCTCATCAAAAATCAAGGGAAAAAAAAAGTAGATACTACAAATCTTGAAAATTAAGATATAGGTCTGTTTACGAAGCAAGAGAAAGTGAGGGAAAGTTTTCTTTTTCATCTCTAAAGATCGAACGGTTTAAAAACATTTTATATAGATCATAGAAGATATATTTGATCTTCTCATGGTGGATGATGAAGTGGAATCGGTGGTAGTGGCGGGCAAAATTAGGCACATGGAGGAGGAGATCTAGTGAAATTCTTAGGTGAATTTGGTCCACCACGTTATCCATGGACTGATCCAATCAATTAATGTCACATCATCTTTTTTTTACTTCATTCCACATCAGACTAACTCATTCCAAATAAAAATTCTAATAAAAGACAATAAAATTAATAAGGAATAAAACTTCTTGAAAAAGTTGAGCAAGAAATCAAACAGAAAAAACGTCAATCTCTCTCTTTTTTTTTCCATTGTCCCTTAGGGTTTTCTGCGTGTGATTCTAATTAAATCTTATTTTTATTTCTTATTGGAAGAAAATTCAGAGACAAAGGACCACATACTAGTTCACGCCTTGAAAGAATAGAGCTCTTTCAGGTAACACTCAGTCTCAAAAAATTTTCAATATATATTATACTTGCTGGTCATTAGGCAAGATAACCTTCCATGCCCATAGGATGTAGAAACTCACATCGATAAATTATAATTTATGAGATAAATTAAAGTATCATGAGCTTTTCATCATCACCAAATAAATAAATGTTGACCCTTGATTTTATAAATGCACAGGCATTGTTCTCTTCCTTTATGTAAAAGAGCAGTAAGCCTCGATCTAATCTGTAATATCTCTTCCTTACTTCTTAAACCCATCACTTCAAACACATTGAACGCAACTCAACAATTCACACAGGAGAAGATTTAATTGTGTTTCTTTCACTGTGTAATTTTTTTAACTAACTATTGTTTTGTTTTAAAATTTTATTAATGGTTTGTTTCACTAAGTATATCATTCATGTATTTTTGTCTTTTCTTATGATGTGTTCCTATTTATTTATTACTATTATATTTCAGATTTTTTTTTCTTTAAGAAGATATGATATACATAAACAAACGGTTCATATTGTTTTTTCATCACTACTTTTGTCATTAATTTTATATTTAATGTTCAACATCTTTTCTCTCATGTTTTAGTAACAAATATGAAGAACTAGACTTTTGTTTTTGTTTTTTTATTTTTTTTTTCAAGAATGGAAAATGAAGATCTTCAAGTTGATTGCAACTCAAATCATAAAGTTAGTGATGATCAAATATTAGATAAAATAGTAAATAATGAGGAAGAAGCATATGAATTGTATCGTAATTACGAATTTCAAAAGGGATTCTTTGTCAAAAAGGAAAAAATGTTATCATACCGGGACAAAAAATATTAGAATAAAGGACTATTATTGTTCAAAGGCAGGGTTAAAGTATGACGAGCAACCAATTGAATCAAATTTTAATAAACTGAAGACTCAAACAAATTGTAAAGCCATGATTCGTTTTATTGTTGACAAAGAAGGTTTATGGAAAGTGACTCGCTTCATTGATGAACACAATCATGCGTTTGCTTCACATATCAAAAGACATTTACTAGGATCTGAATGATCAATTTCCCATGCAAAGGGTCTTGTGTTGAAATCAATGGTAAATGCAGGTATTCGAACAATTGATGCATATTCATATATGGTAGAAGGACATGGTGTTGCAAATCTTGGATACAAAAAAGGATTGATATAATTATATTTATGTGCAGAAGAATAAGTTGATTCTCAAACTTTGATTCAACATTTCAAGATGGAAGCAAATAAAGAAGATATAATGTTTTATTGGAATGTGCAGCTTGATGATTAAGGATGAATGACAAATTTTTATTGGCGAGATGGTAGGTCAAGAGTTGACTATGATAATTTTGGAGATGTGGTAATCTTTGATATCACTTATCGAACCAATAGATATAATTTAATTTGTGCACCATTTGTTAGAGTTAACCATCATTGGCAAAATATAATGTTTGGATGTGCATTTCTCATGGATGAAACAACCACATCTTTTGAGTAGTTTTTTAATTCATTTTTGCAGTTAATGGGAAATCAAGCACCAAAGACAACTTTTACATATCAAGATCAAGTAATAGCAAAAGCAATAGAAAAGATCTTACCTAGTACTAGACATCGGCTATGCTTATGGCATATTTCAAAAAATGCACCGTCTCATTTGGGTGAGTTGAATTCTAACCGCAGTTTTCATAATTTATTCCACAAATATTTGTAAGGATGTGAATCAGAACAAGAGTTCAAAGAAACATGAGCAAAGATGATTAATGAACATACAAATGGGAACCATAAATGGCTCGACAAAATATATAAAATTTGGAATAAATAATGCATAGCTCTTAATAAAGATGTTTTTCATGGTGGAATAAAATCTTCTCAAAGAAGTAAGAGTACAAATAATGTATTAAATGGAATAGCTAACAAAACTATTCTCTTCCAGAGTTTGTGATAGCATCTACAAAACGTGAATATTTTTATGTAGCTTTACAAGGAGAGGATTTTGCACGATTTCAAAGTTTCCATGAAGGGCCCTTTCTGAATAAGCTTCTTTCTTTCTTTCTTTCTTTTTTAAAGTAAATTTACTTGTTACATGCTTTTAAATGCTATACTGCAATATAATTAAATATTTTTCTAATGTAATCATTTGACTAAAATTAAATTTAATTTGAAAAATTCCCTCAATGTATCCTCTCTAACATTAATGTGGAATTCCCTAATATTATTAGGTCTAGGTACATGATATAATGTGAAGTTATGTTTTCTTCATCTCATATCACACAATATACTGATGTCACTAAATAGATTTACCTGAAAAATAATTAGACCTGTATGTGCGAATTCTCATGAAACACATATGCTTCCTAAGTCTCGACTAGGATATATATAATACTCTATATACAGCTTGCCAGGCTGCTATAACTCAAAATTGCCTATGTTGCTTTAGTTCTTGAAAAATAATGGGCTATGGTTGAACCACGTTTAACTATAGACCGCTTATGAGGGCGAAGCCAAACCCGAATTTCGTTTTGGATTTCTGCTGGTAACTCGTCAATCACGGATGGATCAATCTCATCAATCTTGTAATTCCATGCTTCCCTCTGTACTTTCTGACTTGAGCCGTGTCTGGCATCATTTGTCCTGCGATCTGCAAGAAGACCAGGTTTTTAAAGAAAGGAATAAGAATCATAAACAATAACAGAAACGTATATGGTGTCACAGAATCAGTCTGGATGACATCGAACCATTCTGAATCAGCCGCTAAAGCTGTGAATTTTCAAAGCCATTTGCAAAATAACTCATAAAATAAACAAGAACTCAGTAAAATACAAGTTAAAAGTAGAAATAATAAAATATGTGAAATATTAAGTTGATAGCTGATCAAAACACGAAAACTGTTCGTTTCTCATGTTTTGTCTACCATTTCTAAGCAATTAGTGAATAACATAATGGACAAAAATTCAGTTACAAAATGACCAAAATTTGAAAAAACATGAATCTCTTTAGAAGCTATTCAACTCTGGGTAAGAAGAAGAGTTAAGATAAAAGTAGGAAGTAGAAGTGGGACATCAAGATAACCGCGGATGAAGAAACTTTAGTACCTTTAACCATGCCAACGTTTTCCAATTTTGGTGAAGAGCAAGTGGGATTACCACTCTTGAAAAACTGGAAGATTGTCCCCTGTTATAAAATAATAAAAAGAGACCGATGAGATAAAAAACATATTAGGAAGAAAGGATATACACATGGTATGGAACTAAATTTGCAAACTTAACAAACAACGCACACTTACATAGAAATCACAAAATAAATAGACATGCAAGTAAAATTAACTCTAATAGTGCATATGATAGTAAACCTGATGAAGGAAAAGTTTTGGAAGTATTACAGTCATGCCTAATGATTTTACCAGCCAATTAAACGCAAGATATTAATTTAGAAGGCAAAAATCAGCTGTGTGAGCAAGTGTCAAAAATTTACCTTGACTTCCGAAGCATTTGCTTTCTGTTCTGGTTGTTCTAAGCTAGGCAATGTAACCCTAGGGTCATCCCTAGAGAAACATCCCTGTGAGTCACTTTGGTTTACTCCTGAGCAACTTTCACTCCCTGAATGAACACTTAACCTCGATTACCATGTGGAACGCAAATTTAAAGGTCACTAGAGGAAACATAAGCTATTCCCACTACAATGAGATTACACCTGAGGGCAACAGTTGTGAAGTTTCTGTGGCAAAACCATCTTTTGTTTGTTTGAGTGAAGAGGAAAATAAATCCTGTAAACGTCAGAACCACACATTTTAGACATGTATTAGGATTCAGAATATGGAGGAAAAAAGTGAGTAAAGTTTCTTCTTTGATCTTGCATTAGTTTGTTCTCACACCAGTTCTCATTTTCAAATTAAATGAGGTAAACGAAGGATATCACTCTTAAGAAGTTGGAATTAGTGAAAGACTTATTACTGGCTTTCATACATACATAAGCATGAAATTCACTCCAAACATGCTAAATCAATTTGAGATCTCTCTTCAAATAATGAGATCTTACAAGATCTGAACAAAAACCAACATATGCAGCAACTGATATGAAAGTTTCCTAATAGAAGAGCATTTAGTTATGCAAAATAGATTTTTTTTTCCTATTCAAAGAACCAATTGAATTAAATCATAAAGATGAAAATTTTCTATCGTATGTAAATATAAAGAGTAAAATGAAAAAGTGAAAAGTGTAAGAATTGAAATTATTCTTGCAAATGTGAAAATTTATTTCACTTGGACCACAAAACATGAAATATATTAAAACACATCAAAGGTTCAAATTTGTACACCAACAAAATCACGTGAGGAGCAGTTTACGGCCTCCATATTTTGATTGTTAATTGAAATGACCTGCACAAGAAAGTGCACAAGTCCTATGTTTACATTTTTTTACGAGTTACAGCTGACTTTCTGGAAATCATATGACATTCCCCAACATGTTTTATATTCAATCAATATCTATAACGTTCATGAGACTAGCATTCTTCTTTAAAAGCACAATCATTTATATTCCTATCTAAGAGCACAATCATCAAAGATATTTTTGTTCAGCTAAAAACTAATGAAGCTGCTTTCATTGAAACCTTATCTGTCAATATGATGTTTTCCTTTTCTTGTTGATCCAAGTGAGGGAAATCAATTTTCAGCTCAGTTGATTCTGGTTCTAAATAGTTTTCACTACCTGAAATGAAAACTTCATTAAATTGTGTCAGGAAAATCAGAAAATTAAAAAAAAAATAAAAATACAAACTAAAATGCACAAATGGCAATGCATAAAATGAAAATCACCTGAGGATGATACTGGTGTAGCTTCTTGAATGAAAGTATTTTGCATTTGTTTTGAAGACGAGTGGGATGGGTATTGGCCTTGAAAATATTTCGTGATTGAACATGTTCCCTACCAGAAAGAAACATTTGATCAAGATCAAGCCAATCATTTCACTCAAATGAATTAAATTTTCAATAATTGTATCCAAAAAATAACTAAAATTTCTTGTCATTTTCAAACTTCAAATAACTTAATGGACCTATCCTAGGAAAGCTTTAAATCTTTCTAAGCTCTAGGACCATGTTTTATGTTAAGAACACTAAGCAACAGATAATATTTGATTTAGTTATGGAAATATTATCTTGTGAACAAAAAGAAACGGCAAAAAGCAACAAGTAACCAATAATCATATGTCAAGCAAAGTTTCTTTTCCTTGGATAGGAAATCCATCCGCATAATTTGTTCTTTTTTTTTTCTCTATAATGTGGGCAAATACCAATGAGCGTAACTTGACAGGGGAATCCACAAATCGCCAAAGTCTATAAAAAGCATTAGATCCAGATATATGATAAACTAGATGTTATCTAACTTACGGAAGGTACGGCAACAATTTTACTTGCTGATATAGAGAGAGCTGTTACTCCCCATCCTTTGTGATGACTTCCTTGAATCTTGGTTCCATATGATCCCAAATATTCACGTAATCCAGCTTGATATAGGTTGAATGCATCTTCTTGGATCTTGGCAGTCCCATACCTCAAAGGACAAGATTTTGAAGGGAACTTTTTATGTGAATCTGAGTCATTAGACTGCAAGAAACCTCTTGATGAGGACAAAATTTTATTGGTAACTTTGCATGGTATTTGATGAATGAAAAAAAAGTGAAAGCAAGCTACAATAGGCAAATATCATATAAAGCTAATAAATAGGTCAGCTAGAAGAAGCCACTACCTTGTATGCATTAGCATGCAAAGTAAGGGTATGTGCCATCCGCTTGTTTTGTTCCAGATCAGAACACAGCCGTTCACTGAGTTCCTCACAAAGTTGATTGAGCCAATGTTGAACCTGAGATGGAGCAGTATAATGATATGCCATAAAATTAGATGGATTTTGTTAATAATACAAAATGCTTAGGTGGAATATGGAAACATGAGAACCATCCTTTACATAAGATTACCCATCAAAATTCTGTAAACTTATTTATCAAAATTTATATGTTCACTAAATTTAGAAACTAAAGGTAATTGATTTAATTGATCAAGAGAGAGTCATCATGTCAATCATTACTTGAAGAGGTTCCTTAATTAGTAGGGAATATTGTCAGATATGACTAAAGGCATCTATATGAGAAAGGAGAGACTTTACAATTTTCATAAAAAAATATATATATATAATGGTGCCATATATTCCCCAATATAATACAATTTCCCAAATACCAAGCACACTTCCAAAGACATTTTATATTTTGTTTTTTATATTTGTGTATAGCAAATTATCTAACTTTATAATATAGGAAGCACCCAATAAGTTTTATACAGTGGATATTTATGAAATTGGCAGTATCCATGTCACATAGTGGGGACTGGGGAGCAAGCATTAAGATTGATAACAATCGCACTAGAATACAATAAATCTTGTAATGCCAATACTTCAAGCCAAGAGAAACTATATTTAACCAAGTTGTGAACTAAAGCAAATTCTAATAAAATTCATAGGAACGATTGTGAAATTACAAAACCTAGTGAACACATTATTTCTTTTGTTTAAAACTAAATATCAAATCAATAAACTTGACATGTGATGAGTGAATGAAAAGACGACATACAGCATTGCCAAAAAGGACTTATAGCACTCAAATAAAATCCTTACAGAAACAATTGTCTTTAAAGCCCGAGGACCAGGAAATGTCTTTCCAGAACCATGGCTCTTAGGAAGAAGGCGTCCCTGAACTTCTTCCCCATTGATTCCTCTAGCAATGTTCCACAACCACGTACTGGAGTTCAGGTGAAAATATAGGAATTAGGAATACAGTTTTGAAAATAGTTTGACAATTATGTACAAGAAAAACCAACTTGTATTCATCATGCTTACGATTTGTTCCACAGTGTAGACTCAGCATAAATAATTTAAAAAAAAAAAAATTGTTAAGAACAAAGGTTTGAGAAGAAATGAAGAATTGAGAGCAATGTATACGGCACATGTATCCTGAAAAAAGTTCAGAAACTCCTAGTGGAAGACAACATTGTGTTTTAATCTATTCAGAACTGACAGTAGAACAGAAGTACAATCTTCAAATTTTTACATTTTACCAAGGCTTTGAGCACACATAACAGAATTCTTTAATCTAAGAAATTAAAACACCTATATTCTTCACACTCACCAATATTTCTTACCCGGTATTTATGCCATAATGGCCTTGCAGTTTTGCCTCTGAAAACTGCAGCAGATCTCCAACTGTGTTTACACCCAGATCAAATTGTAAGGAAGTCCCCAGTTTCCCACCAAGCTGTTTCCTACATCAAATAACGAATTATGTTCCAAATCAAAATATCAAATCAACATCAAAAGGAAAAGATGCAGAAAAGGGAAATGTTTTCAATTTATGCATCAATCATTCTAGCCACATCCATATCCAAACTTAATATTCTTAGCTATTCAATACCACATTTGTGAGTAAAGAAACTTACATTTTCTTGATTGGTAAAGAATCAAGCAATTCTTTCACAGATGAGAAGGGCACAACAGTTTGTTGAGCGGGTTTATTCATTCCACTTGCAAGTTTGGCCAGCATCTATTAACAAAATCCATATGCAAGCATTTGCACCATGTTATTTAATAAATAAATAAATAAGAATTGAGCTTATAGAAGATCATACTTATTCGAGAAGAAACAAAGTTTTCCTACCTTATTATGGGCGATGCCAGCAGAACATGTAAATTCAGTCTCCTTCAAAACTTGCATTCTAAGTTCTGAAACTATGAGGGCTCCACAAGCTAATAACTTGTCACGATGATCAGCATCATCCCGACATAGCCACTCCCTCACATTTTCTTTGGCATCAATTCCATTCTGAATTCAGTGCAAAATCAAGTGTAACAATTTTATGTAAAAGAGGAAAAAAATAGAACTTGACCAATGATGAGGCTGATAAAAACTCTTAGATATCATTTTCTAACAAAAGGACTCTGTCCTGCAATTCACTAAACTATAACTTTGCATTTGAAATTTGTAAAGCAGATCGTGTCAGGAAAGAAACCAGTACGCTTTCACAATTTCAAATTCCCAAAAATTCATTTTTTACAAGAAATGGCATTAAAAATAGTTCCATACCTCATTCTTAAGTCCTAAAACATGTGATTTGAGAGCTTCATCATGAATCATTTCCAAGCTCTCAGGAGGGTGTTCTTTCAGCATCGCTTCTGCAGAATCAGTAAGGTCAAGATAAACTTCATCAATAGAAGCTCTCTCACATAGACCCTTCCTTGCAAGAATAGAAACCACCTACAAATGTAATTATTAAAACAATGAAAATGATCAATTTTCAATGTAACATCACAAATTACAATGTTTACACAGTCAAAATAGCAAAATTCACATACCTCAGAACCTGCATTGCGGTAAGCATTTAAATCAGCTTTACCACGAGCTACAGGGACTTGTACAAGTTGAATCCGAGGGCAAACTTCTTTTGCTTCATCACCTCGCATAGAACTAAAATTAAATTGTATAAAAAGTGTCATCAATAAAAAAAAAAACCAAAAGAATCAGCCGAAGCTGAAGATAAAGAATCAGCTGAAGCTTCCTACATACCGTTTCACTCCGAATTTTCGAGCTTCGTAACTAACGGCGATCAAGGCTCCACCTTTCCATTCATTGTACTGCACAACAGCAGTAGGCAAGCCCCTTAATTGTGGCTGCTTTCGCTGCTCGACTACATTTGAAAAATTGCGAAACAATTAGGCTATAATACGGAAGCTATCGAGAACATCAGAGAGGAAAAGGGTATAACAGACCTTGAACATAGAAACAATCCATGTCAATGTGAGCGATAATTCTTGAATCGGATGATTCCGGTCTTGCTACCGGCATTTTCTTCGCTTTTATTTATCCTCCTCTTTCCCTCTACGCAGAGCAGGAATCGACAAGCAAAAAGAGAGATAAGTTTCTTTAAAAGTCTAATACGTCATTTGGCCAAAAATTCGCAAAAAAAATCTCGTGATCTCCTGTACTTCCAAAATGGCCCCGTGGCACACTAAAATTATGAAGTTATTACCATTCCACCCTTATTATTAAGGGGTCAGCGTTTGCCAATTCGATCAATTTAAATAATCTTTTAACTAAAATTTTTTAACCAAATTTTTTTTTCTTTAACTGAATCTAATCGAATAAATATTTTAACCGAATCATTTTAATTAAATTAATTTTAATTATTAACCGAATCCAATTTTATAAAAAAAAATTATTTAACCGACCGATTTTAACCGAATTTCAAAATGATTCAATTATTAACCGAACTTGCTCAAAGATTTTGTAACTGAAAAAAAAAATCATTGTTTAGTTTCATCAGATACCTATTCAACCTTTCCTGCATTCAATTTAAAACAAAAGAAAAATTGAAACAAACTATAGAAGGAGGAAGACAACGCTTCCTAAAAAAAATACAGCACTAACCCAACAAGAAATTCTGAAACTTATAGAAATAATATGTGAACACACAGTTTATGTTCAATACACATTTTAGCAGAAAGTATAGCAATACAAGTCCATCCATAGATTTGGCAATTCAAAAAACCTGAACTTTATGAAAGCCCCAGATTTTCTATTTTCTTTTTGCAGATAAAAAAATATGTACGAAAATTAATTGAGGAAAAATGAGCAAGAAGAGGAAAGATGAGTGAGAAGGGAAAAGGAAGTGGTTTGAAGCCTACCTATGGAAATAACAAACGATCTCTTGCAAATTGAGAGAGCAGAGGGCATGCAGTCTTGGTCCAAAGAAAGGGGGCGATGGCTGAGAGATTAAACGAGAGTTTAGTGTTTGATTTTGGTTTTGGGAAATGGGAGAAAAGGGAAAGAGAAACTTGTTTTTAAGTTTTATTATTTGTTTTCCCAAAATTACGTTGTTTTGAACGTCCGTTAATTCGGTTTGATTAATGATTAACCGAACTGTTAACCGATAATCGAAATTATAATTTTTTTTAACCGATTTATTAATTGAAATTTTTTTAACTGAATTGAATTAACTGATTTGACTGAATTAACTGAATTGGCTGATTTGACCAAACCAAATGCTCACCCCATACTTATTAATTCAGCCAGCAACACACTAAAAGCTAATTTTTATCCTGCATATGAACTTGTGAAAATATTTTTAGATAACATTTTAAAGCATTAAAAAATAATTTTTTATTACTAAATTAGAATATTAACCGATACGGAAATTATATACCTCTCGACTCACCACATGTGGCGAGTCTTATTTTAGTGTTTGTCATGGGCCACCTCTGCCAACTAGACATGTATTTTAGTGAGTGTAGAATACATTTCTTGTTGAATGTACATGGCAGGGTTGTAATATTATGGAAGAAAGAGGGTGTTCTGTCGTTGGATATTGAAAAGAGGACAAGTTTGTTTCTGTTTTAATTTGAAGTGCTCTTGGTTGCTGTTGCAAAGCTTCCAATGAAAGCTTCTAACCAAAGCTTCAAACGAAAGCAATTTGTCGCTCAACGAAAGCTTCATGTGTGCGGTCCAAAGGATTTACAGCTCTACAACCCATTAAGCAATTTATGACATTCACTCCTTTTACTCTTATTCAAAAATGCTACTTAATATAATTCATACTTAGTGATCTTCTAAAATGCCAACTACGAGCGTGGAGTATATACACATTGTTGCTAGTTGTAAAATTGATACTTAATAAAATTAATACTACCATAACAGTCTTGAAATGAAAGCTAACATATCGCTTACAGCCAACACCCCTTCGAAACCATAAAAAAATTGCATATATATATATAAAACTTGCATGTTTGGTTACTAACAAATTTTAGTTCCACTTCTGCTTGTTTACTTAATAATATAAACCTCACATTAAAAGTAATGTAAGCCTGTATATAAACATCAAATTTGATTTTGTGGAAGAAATATAAATGACAAAATTGCGAAAAACCATAATTTTTTAACATCACAATTGCCAATTTGGCTTCAAATAATTCCCAGGCTTTAACTCATAATACCAATCAATACAAATACCCATTCACAAATATATATAACATTTAATTTCAAATTTTATTAATTTATAATGACTTACCGATTAACTCTCTTCTTCACACGGCGGGGCATGGTGGATGGCTTGCTTCCTCGCCTACCTTCAATTAATTCTTCCACCTCAACCGTTCTACATAAGAATCGATCTTCACTTTCCAATCGATTCCCCCAGATACTTATTGATGCTATGATTAGAAGCTATCCGTCTTCCCCTCTATTTGTTTTAACTACAAATCTCTGCCACTTTGCTGCCCAAGATGAGCTTAAGATGAAGACAGTGCGACTGCGAGCTTGAGTTCGCCTGCGTTTTCTGCATTTTTCTACCCCAAATCTCTCCTTTTCCCCAGAATTTTTTTGCTGCATTTACTACTTTACCCTTTAATACTGCATAGTGTATATCTACTATAACCACGGCCACCTCCATACACTACACTATACTATGGGTCCCATTCTGTTGTCAAATTAATTTAAAAGGACCAGAATGCACGGGCGAGCCGAACTGTCTATCGGCGCCCTAACCGATAATAGAAAACTTTTTTGATTGGACTCTATATGCTCTCTTAGCATGATCTTCTCTTTTACATTCGAAAAACCCTAAACCTTCTAAAGTCCTACATTCCGTAACCCTAGTTGCTCCTGTAGTAACTTTTGATCTCACGAAAAGTGGCCTAGAGCGGCTCTCTTTGGTCAATGAGGAGGACGACACGTATAGCCTTCCGCCAGCCCTAATATCCCGATGACGGCGAAGCAAACAAATGAACACTATTTCATCGGCATGTTTTTGACACTGAACTCTATTAGCTTTGTTTCTATGCAAAACATGTTTGCAGATTTATGGCATCCTCTTGGAAGGGTGGGCGTCACTAACTCTGGAGTTAAACGATATTTGTTTTGATTTTTTAATAATGTTGATATTGAACAAGTTTTGAATGGTTCACCATGGCACTTTAACAAACACCTTTTGATTTGGCACAAGCTTCAGGAAGGCGATGACCCACTCATGGTACCATTATTACCGATGAATTACTGGGTTCAAGTTCATGACCTTCCTCCAGGTTTCATGACAAAACAAACAACCCAGGTTTTGGGTAATTTTGTGGGGACTATTCTATAGTATGATGCGAAGTTATTGATGGTTAATGCTTCAAAATTCATGCAGATGAAGGTTAAAATTGATATATGGCAGCCATTGAGACGTATAAAGGAACTTATAGACCAGAATGGGAAAGTTTCTTTTGTGCAGTTTCATTATGAGCTTTAACAACTTTTTATGGATTATGTGGGAGATTGGGCCATCATGATAGCTTCTGTGAATTACGCTTGCACTATAAAACATAGGAGTTGAAGATATGTTGGGATGATGCCATAAGGGTCCCTCGATAAAGGCCGATGAGTGGATGGCTTCATACAGATATTGGTGTTCCTTTTATGTAGCCAATGGTGTATCCCTCAGTACATGGAAAGGAGGGTTTGTTGAGTCCAATCAGAATAAAATTAGTGAGTCTTATGTGGCGCAAAATTTGCATGCAGTAGCACATGGGACAAAAATAAGTAGAATGGATTTGGATATGGGTCTGACGCATGCTGGTGTGGGACAATTAGAGAAGGAAGGAATTGAACAACCTGAGGAGGTGAAGAAAAGGCCACGAAAAGAAAACAATACAACATCGTCAGTTTCTGAATACCTGGATCCTCATGATATTCTTAATAATATTGGATGGGCTATTCCTGGGGGCCAGGATAGCCGGCAATCATAAAGTACCTTAGTTGGAACTGCCGAGGATTAGGCCAACCTCGGGCAGTTCAAGCTCTGAAGGAGCTTATCAAGCACTATAGGCTTGATTTAGTGTTCCTTATCGAAACTTTGGCCCATGAGAGTAGGGTGGAGGAAGTAGCTAGGCTTTTTGGCTTTAATAATTATTTTGCAGTAGATCGAATGGGCAGATGTGGTGGTTTGGCAGTGTTGTGGAAGGATTCTTTGAATGTGCTGGTAATAGGATTGTCAAATAATTTCATAGCTGTGATGGGCATTTGGTGAGAGTAATAGGTTTTTACGGCTTCCCGAAAAGAAATAAAAGAAGGGCTTCATGGAACTCATTGCGAGCACTGGCTCTTCTAGATATGAAACCTTGGCTTTATCTAAGTGACTTTAATGACATTCTGTGTCAAAAAGAGAAAGGGGGGTGGGCTAGTTTAACCAAATTTCTTATTATAGGGTTTCCGGCAAGCTATCTCTGACTATGAGTTATTTGAAGTTCCCGGTCAGGTCCTTTGTTTACATGGGAGCAACAATGTGAAGGGGAGGTAAATATTAGGGTACACCTGGATAGATGTCTTGTGAATGAACACTGGCTTAACATTTTCGAAGACAGTAGTTATACAGTGTTGGTTGTGCCTACTTTCGATCATAAACCCATTCTTCTTCAGACCTTTATTGATGCATTTACTAACCGAAGTGGCTGCTTTAGGTTTGATAACTCATGGCTTTTAGAAGAGGACTTAGAAACTGTGATTTTGAATGGTTAGCATGGATAAGGAATAGATGTGATTATAAGGCGAAAACAAAAGTGTATTCAGGAGCTAGTAAGGTGGGGGCGACAACGAAACAAGGAAGTCAGAATATGGAAAAGTATTTTTCGAGACCTGCTAGAACGAAATCATGACGCTATGGATAGTGGTGAGATGGCGAACCTAAAGCAAGAATGGAATTAGATTTTCACAAGGGAGGAAATCCGGATTCGCCATCAAGTGAAATCATTTTAGCTTCAGTATGGTGATCACAATTCAAAATATTTTCATGCAGTTTTGAAGGGTAGGAGAGCAACGAACCAGATTCAAAGGATTAAGAATAATGTAGGTGTCTGGATCGATAGCAGGTTGGATATGCAGGCCACTTTTCGTAATTATTTTGAATTACTTTATAAAGGACGGGAGACAGATAAAGCCAGAATTATAGGACTTGCGAAACAGAAGGTAGCGGCAGAGAATAACTTGGGACGAGGAGTTTAAGGAAGTAGTTATGCACATGCACCTTGACAAATCCCCTGCCTAGACGAATTGAATGCAGCATTTTTTCAAAATTTTTGGCACATTGTTGAGAAGGATGTGATTACTAGCTGTAGAATTAGCTTCAGAGAGGTATTTTCCCTAATTCTTTAAATAAAACTCTTCTTATACTTATTCTTAAAATGAACAATCCGGAAATGATGAAAGAATTTAGGTCATTTGCTCTTTGCAATGTTTTATATAAAACATTATTGAAATTTTTAGCAAATAGACTTAAGCATATTTTTGGTAAAATTATTTTACAAAGTCATTCTGCTTTTGTACTGGGTAGGGCTATCCAAGACAATATTTTTGTTGCTTCTGAAATATTGCATAATATGAAGTACATGAATTATGGGAAATCTAGAGTTATTGCCTTGAAAATAGATATTCCCAAAGCTTATGATAGAGTCAACTGGTCTTTTTTAAAACATATGATGCAAGGTATGAGTTTTTTAAAAGTTTGGATAGGCATGACACAAGATCCTTGAAAAATCTTACTGAAGCTATTTACATTTCCAATTTATTGCTTGAAATGTAATTTTCTATTTTAATTATTTTGAGAATATTTGGATATATGCAATTCTCCGATTTGGACTTAAGGGGTCTGTATATAGTTTATCCATTACGACAATTCGCCAAAGGCCTAAGCGGCTCAGTTTTTTCTGTCCAATGGGACAATTCGCAAGACGCCTAACCGGCTGAGTTTTCTCCGTCCAATGGGACAATTCTCCAAAGGCCTAAGCGATCCAGTTTTCTCCATCCAATGAGACAGTTCACTGGAGGCCTAAGCGGCCTGATTTTTTTTCATCCAATGGGACAGTTCGCCGGCGGCTTAAGCGACTAGTTTTCTTCGTCTAATAAGACAGTTCGCTACAGGCCTAAGGGACCCAAGTTTCTCCATCGAAAATCGAATAGTTCGCCAACGGTGTAAGTGACCTAGTTGTCTCTGTCCTAAATCGGCATAAAAAAGTTCGCCTAAGCAGCTCAGTTCAATTCGGACATAAATAGCCCTCCAAAGGCCAATACAGCCCAGCCCAGCCCAATTTGCTAAATCTACAATTCAGAGGCCTAAGCCGTCCAATTTTTTTTGTCCAAAATTGGACAGTTCCCTAAAAGCCTAAGAAGCCCATTTTTTTCCATCCAAAATCGGATAGTTCACCAAAAGCCTAAACAGTCCAGTTTTCTCCATCCAATGGGACAATTTGCCAGAGACCTAAGCGACCCAATTTTCTCCGTCCAAAATTGAAGAGTTCGCCAGAGGCCTAAGCGGCCCAGTTTTCTACGTCCAATAGACAATTTGTCAAAGGCCTAAGTGGCCCAATTTTTTCCGTCTAGTGGACAGTTCACTAGAAGTTTAAGTGGCCCAGTTATCTCCGTCCAGTGGACAGTCCAAGCTGTAAAATCTACAAATTCGGTACACAACCTTCGCCACTTAACCTAATTGACACATTTGTTAAAGTCATTATCTGTTAAAGTGAAAATTCTTTATACATCAGTCTAAATAAATCGCTATTCGTTAAATCATTAGTTATTAAACATATTTAGATCGCCAAAATAATTTAAGTAATGGCATGTTCGGATAATAATAACAAAAAAAAAATAATTTCTGAAAATATTCTACAAATATTATATTTGGACATAAATGATCAAATAATTGATGGAGGACTACTGTTAATATATAATAATAAAATATATTAAATAATAATACTAGACTCCTAAGAGAATTTTAACTACTAGATAATACAGGATTCTCATAATCTTTATCCTACTAAGATTTATCTTAACTCCAATATATATAGTTCAAATTTACTTAAAAGATGACGAATTCTCAAAACTCAATTTTTGATGGTTAATAAGGAGTAATAAAGTAGAGCAATGGTATAAAATGGCATAAGTGTCGTATAAAAATTTATAAAATATTACTTTAAATTTTAAACAGTAAAATATATACTATTTTATAAAATATCACCATTAATTAAGATAATATTTTAATTTAATCCAAATACTAATCATTATTTTAAACGGTGATGCTCAGAAGGATACGCGATTTATTCCGTACTTAACATATTAGTGCAATAGACGACCGGCAGCTCCATTAATGGGTTGGTAAAAGAGCTGCACTTGCAGTTACAGCTTTTTGTCCAATGTACTTGCATCTTATCCAACGGCTAAGATTAAAATATTCCATATGGATGGTCGAAATTTTCTAAACCTCGCCATGTTCTAAACATTGTGGTCAAACTCCTGCAGAAATTAAAACCATTGGCAAGCATCCATGGTTTTTGCTGTCACAATTTCTAATTTTCCAATTTGTAGGACCTTTATTATGTTGTATAGCCATTTTAGTGTATTTATAGTTTTACCCACACGTCACTCGAATTTTGTTCCATTGCACCCTCATGGTCCCGGAGATGCATTCTTTTATATTTCTTTTTTTGGAAAAATAAAAATTATTGATAAGCTACATTTTTTATATTTTCTAGAATTGCAATTCAAATTTTCACTTTTGATTTCTTTTATTCCCATAAGGTAAAAAGGAAAGAAAAAAACTTACGATCAAACGGTGGAAATAGAAAATAAGAAAAATGGGTCAAAACAAAAATAAAAAGAAATATACTGACATCTAAGGTAAATAATACAAAAAAACAACAATTATGTTCAATTTTATAAAAATGTACTCGGATGTCGGAAACCACGTCTCTCTCTTTCTGAATACCAGGGCATGCTATCATGGAAAAGCGCAAACCATATCTTTTCCTTCGTATAATTGTGCGTATATATAGGTGAAGTGGCCCCTGGTCTCTCTGCAAGCAAGTAATTCAGTCGAAGCTAGAAGAAATACCTTCAAAGTCTGAACAGAATAGACCAAAAGAGTGGGAATTTCGACTCAGCAACTCAGATTTCTTTTCATTTCAGCTTCAGGGTATGTCCAATTTTTCATTTTTGATTGGTGGGTTTGCTTTTTTTTCTTTCTTACATGTTTTATTTAATTTATTCACCTGTGATTTTCTGTAGTATGTTAGTTGACCTTCATTGGTACTTTCATGTCTTTTTTTCCGCCTAAGGAATTAGTTAGAAATTTTATTTGTTTGAATATTGTCTGGGATTTTCTTTTCAATTCATGATCTTGAATCTTGATAATCTTTCTATTGAATAAGAGAATGATGAGATATCTACATTATGAACAAAGATAGTGATATATCTGTAATTATCTTTTTCTTTCTTGCTTGGTTCACGCGTTTTTTTGGCTGGATTTAGTTTCCATAAGCAATTTGGTTTGTTGTTTTATATAAGGAAAAAGATCTGGGTGACAACTTAGATATTTAGATAACTCCTCAGTATGGTAGATGACATTTCAGGGTTCAGTGACACAACATTCATGTGGTGGATGCCATCAGACTATCTATAAATACTTAATGAACTGTTTGCAATTTCAGTCCTGGAGACTAAAAGGGATTATTTTATATGTAGCTCATCTAGTAATAAAAGTAGCAAATATTTTCGTTCACGTTACATTACATTTAAAATCTTGACAAAATGTAAGTATGTGAGTAAATCAATAAGATGAAGTCACCGACCTTTTCACTGGTGATCATGGAAGTGAGTTTTGGCATTTGTCTAGATCAGTTTTTTATTTTTATTCTGCATTGTAAGTCCTTAAATTTTATGTAAATTAAGTGGATTTAATGTTACTAGAATCTCTTTTTCTCATTAATTTTTTGGTGAAAGAATGAGCCTGTCCCTATCTCTGATTGTACATGATTGTACATAAAAGTCAGATGGATCAAGCATTAGCATTTAATCAAGCATATTCAAAGTGAGGCTTGCCACTTCATTGCAATTTCATTAGTTCTGGTAGATATTTTGGACTTAGAAAAGCCTGATAGTTAAATAGGCCAATCTTTAAACTTATTTTTTATGTATACTTTATGTTGTTTCCTTGTATTTTATTCCAAGTTTTATCATATCTGCAAGATCTTGTATTGATTGTTTGAAATCCAAAGAGATAGGAACTTGTCAATTTGATTTAAATGTGCTTCCAGTCTTTAATGTATAGTAACTGTGTTTACGGTTTATGAACTCATATTTCAAGAGATATATGGCTGGGAATTGGCACATTGCCATATCCTTTGCTCCTCTTTAATTTGTTACTACAAGAATTTTTTTATTTACTACATTCTTGACTGTCTGCCTATGGTCATGTACTGTCGTTTAGCACTAATGGATATTTTTTTGTAGGGCCTTTCATCCAATCTGTATTCAGTTGGATAATTTGACTGGCTACTTTTCTGGTGATTGTTCTTTTATCCCACCTGCTCTTTCAAACATGATTGACCCATTCGGCTATATATGGCCCTTTTATACACTGTACTAGATAATTGCGAAGAAAAGAACAGAAATGCTATAATTTAATGGGTTCCGTAGGTATTAGAAGCTCTTATTTTGAAACCTTTTTTCCTTTCTTCTCAGTTTCATTCTTGTTCAACAATTTCCAAGGCTGGACATACCATGATCAGATATACATTGAGCATTTCATATCTTGCCATTTTGATAATCAACTTGCATTACTAGGCAAGGCTTACTTCTTCTCCTGTTTGATTGAGCCTTATCATTCTATATGCTTTCCCCCATATCTAGTGCACTCAATGCCAATTTTGTTTCAATGTTATCTTTCCAAGTATTACATGTTTGATTTTTTGAAGCTTTGAAGTCTGAAAATGACTAAATTACCATGGAGATTATAGGATTTTATTTTTTGATCCACCTGTTCAGTGAAATAATTGGCCACTAGATTGACAGAGCTTTCTCCACTACTATGCTTAATGTTCAAACAAATTGCATTAGAAAATTTTGTATGTTAGCAATTAATTATGTTCACTTGAAAGTTATTGGTTGATAGAGAGTTGGTTTACTTCTTAACTGCTCTGTCAGTTGGAAATTGATTCACTTTGGGGAAATTAATCATGTTAGCATTCTTTGATCTACAGAAGGAATCAGACATTCCATAAGGTTCATTATTGCCTTGGGCATATTGTTAATGTTACGCTAACCTCAAGATACACTTTTGGAATCTTCTGAGTTCTTGAACCTGCTGCTCACTTGCTGCCATGTCTCTTTTGTCAAAATTACGCTGCATCACTTTGGATGTAACTGGTACACTCATTGCTTACAAAGGTGAGCTTGGTGACTACTATTGCATGGCAGCAAAATCTGTTGGACTGCCATGCCCTGACTACAAGCGTATGCACGAGGGCTTTAAACTTGCATATACAGATATGGCCAGAAAGTACCCCTGTTTTGGGCATGCAGCAAAAATGCCTAACATTGTCTGGTGGAAAACGTGCGTGAGAAATTCCTTTATTCAGGTATATGATTTAGCTTAATGATCTGTTGCTAGTTATTGCTTGCCGCTGCTTGTAGAAGTGCTATTATTTCCTTATATCAGAAACAATGTGATGTTCCCATGTTAAGATATGTCAATTTAACTAACATTACTGGTTTGTAACTGCATTTAGTGCACAATGGTGGTGTGACCAGAGGCGGCGCCACACTACGTGAAGTGGGGTCAATTGACCCCACTCAGTTTGTTAAAAAGTATTTATAAAATAGGATTAAATTGGTGAAATTTTTTAAAAAATAGTATTAAGTGAAAAATTTTAGAATTTTTAATCTAATTGACCCCACTAAAAATAAAATTAAATAAAATGACCCCACTAGAAAATGTTTTTAGCTCAGCCACTGGGTGTGACAATTAGAATTTTATGAAGTATGTTACTATACTATATGAATTCTGTTTTTTCTTCAGGCTGGATATGATTACGATGAAGATACTTTTGAGAAGATCTTCAGGCGCATATATGCATCATTTGGTTCGTCTGCACCTTATACTGTCTTTGCGGACTCCCAACCATTCTTAAGATGGGCACGCGGAAAGGGTCTTATAGTTGGCCTTGTTAGCAATGCAGAATACCGTTATCAGGATGTGATCCTTCCAGCCTTGGGTTTGAATAAGGTAACCAAATATTATATCTGCAACTTTTTTTTTAACAATCTTTCTGTCTTTGCTAAATTACTGAACATTATCTGGCTTTAGGTGATCTAGGAAAACTACTACTTCCATAGGCAGTAACTAGATAAACGTGTGTGTGTAAAAAGTTGAGGCTATGGTGTGTTCTTTTGTGCACTAAACATGCAAGCTGGTACTCATTCGTCTAGTCAATTACTTGTGTATGTATGCAATAATTTATAAAAAAAATAAAAAACCATCTTAGGGCAATATAACTTATCTTATTTTCTTTATTGAGTCCTCAAACTTTTATTTCTCCACATAGGGCCCTTGAATTTTGATTTTCTTAATATTAGTGACCTTTTTTTTTTATTTTAAAAGTAAAATTGATAAGAAAATAATTAGCTGTATTTTCCAAACTACCAAAAAATTGTGTACTTTCAAAAACTCCATTTCTGAATACATAAAATGATAGAACTTGAGAATTTCAGGGGCACAAAAGTGGATTCCACTTTGTATAGCTGTAGCCATTCCCATAATGAAAAATTAGTATGCTACGTTAACAAATTTCTCATCATTACATTTTGTATAAAAATATCCTCAATGTGAAAAGAAAATAAAAGTTGAAGAGCTCAATATGAAGAAATAAAGTTGATGGTCCAATAGACAAAAAACAATGAGTTGGCACCAGGATGGTTTTTCCCTTGCACTTGTGAAAATTTATGGTGCATTTTGTGTCGTGTCATTTTAGGCACCACTAAACAGGCAATTACTTGAAACTTTAGAAAAGAAAGCCAGATAGTGCCATTAATATGATTTTCTGAAATCAGGATTCTGAGTGGGACTTCGGTGTATTTTCTGGTCTCGAAGGTGTAGAGAAACCAAACCCAGAAATCTATAGAATTGCCCTTAAGAGGGCAGGAGATATTGCACCAGAAGAAACTCTGCATATTGGGGACAGCATGCGCAAAGACTATATACCAGCAAAGAGTGTAGGGATGCATGCATTACTATTAGATAGGTTCAAAACTCCTGATGCTGAGGAATGGAGAAAATCTGGTGCAACTGTGCTTCCTGACATGGTATCAGTACAAGAATTGCTCACCTTAGGGACATTGACATGCTGATGGAACTTTTTAATTTTTATTTTTTGTGCTCTTCATAAATGTCAATTCCATAGAATACTTATTGGGCTCCATCTTCTGGAACTTTGTTATATCATTATGTCATCAAGAGCAAAATTTTTAAGGGGATTTGTGAGAGGAGGGAGGAGTTTGCTAATTCTGTAGTAGCAATATTAATAACATAAATAGAGCCAAATACTGAATTATGGCCTTTGCTCCTCTTGCTAGCAATTCTTTTGCGCATAATAATGTGTTGAAGCTGATGCTAGACAATTAGCCAGAAATAATTGCTACGAGATTAGATTAGCATTCGATCATTTCAGTTCAACTTGAACCAATCAAGCATTATAAATTGAATAAATCGACTTTTTGTTTAAGAAAAATCAAATAAAATAGAACTATTTACAAATTATAAATAATGGATTTAGTCCCATAATTAACTAGTTTAATATGGCTAAGATCGAGTTGTAGATTTCTTAATAATATAGGGAAGAATGGATTATAGATATCCTATCTTTATAATTGAAAATTGAATCGAATCGGTTTATTTTGAGAGTTCGGACATTTATTTTGAGGATTCAATCAAATTTAATACTATAAAAAACCATTTGATTTTTGATTTTGATGTATTTATTTAGTTAATTTGATTTAAAATAATCCAATTTAAATCAAAGTAAACCGATACAATTTTAATTTTGAATCGATTTTTATACAATTCAGTTCCATTACTACAAAAATATATTCACATACTAATTCATTTTGATTGGATTCGGTTAACGTAATGCTTACCCCTATGCATCGTTACCCAAGATACCCGCCCGATCCCATGCCTATTTGCTATTTGCCTTCGCGACTCGTATATATTTACCTGTAATGAACAGTTAAGAATTCCTTACCTTGCCTGGGACCCGTACTTAGACTAGCATGACCTAAAACCCTAAACCCGTATAACAAGACTGGGTAAGTAATTTCTTTGTTCATATTTATCATTTTATCTTTTAGCAGTGACAAATGTGAAATCAAGATTATTAAGAATCCATTGAAATCCTGTATCTTATGTTCTGACAAGAAAATCCAGTTATGCATATTAAGTGTTTGATGAAAGTCCTGATTAGAATTCAATTTAGACGTATTGGTAATCAGACTCAAATACATACAGGCACTCAAATACCTATTATACCTTCAAGAAATACCTTCAAGGCCTGAATAGAACAAAACAAAAGAGGGAATTTCAACTCAGCGACTCAAATTTCTCTCCATTTCAGCTTCAAGGTCTGTCTAATTTTCATTTTTGATTGGCAGGTTTGCTCTTTTTTCTTTCTTACATGTTTTGTTTAATTTATTCACCTGTGATTTTCTGTAATCTGTAGTATGTTAGTTGATCTTCATTGATACTTTCATGTCTCTCTTTTTTTTCCCTTGAAGAATTAGTTAGAAGTTCTATTTCTTTGAACATATCGTCTGGGATTTTCTTTTCAATTCATGATCTTGAATCTTGATAATGTTTCTATTGAATAAGAGAATGATGAGATATCTACATTATGAACAAAGATAGTGATATAATCTGTGATTAACTTTTTCTTTCTTGCTTGGTTCATGCATTTTTTGGCTGGATTTAGTTTCCATGAGCAATTTTGTTTGTTGTTTTATATAAGGAAAAAGATCTGGGTGACAAGTTAGATATTTATATAAGTCCCCAGTTTAGATGACATTTCAGGGTTCAGTGACACAACATTTATGTGGTGGATGCCATCAGACTATCTATAAATACTTAATGAACTGTTTGCAATTTCAGTCCTGGAGACTGATAGGGATTATTTTATATGTAGCTCATCTAGTAATAAAAGTAGCAAATATTTTCATTCACGTTACATTACATTTAAAATCTTGACAAAATGTAAGTATGTTGGTGAGTGAATCACTAAGATGAAGTCACTGACCTTAATTTCACTGGTGAACTTGGAAGTGAGTTTTGGCAAACGACTAGATCAGATCAGTTTTTTATTTTTATTCTGCATTGAAACTCGTTAAATTTTACGTAAATTAAGTGGATTTAATGTTACTAGAATCACTTTTTCATTACTTTTTTTGGTAAAAGAATGATTTTCAAAACCTGTCCCTGTCTCTGATTGTACATATTGGTGTGTGTTTTTGCCTAAAAGTTAGATGGAGCAAGCATTAGCATTTAATCAAGCATATTGGAAGGGAGGATTGACACTTTATTGCAATTTCATTAGTACTGGTAGATATTTCGGACTTAGAAAATTGGCCAACCATTAAACTTATTTTTTGCATACTTTATGTTATGTCCTTGTATTTTATTCCAAGTTTTATCATATCTGCAAGATCTTGTACTGATTTTTGAAATCTATAGAGATAGGAACTTGTCAATTTGATTTGAATGTGCTTCCAGTCTCAAATGTATAGTAACTGTCTTTACGGTTAATGAACTCATATTTCAAGAGATGTATGGCTGGGAATTGGCACACTGCCATATCCTTTGCTTCTCTTTAATTTGTTACTAAAAGAATTTTTTTATTTATTTACTACATTCTTGACTGTCTGCCTCTGGTCACGTGCTGTTGTTTAGCACTAATGGATATTTTTAGTAGGGCCTTTTATCCAATCTGTATTCAGTTGGATAATTTGACTGGCTACTTTTCTGGTGATTTTTCTTTTCCATACTTAGACTAGCATGACCTAAACCCTAAACCTAGGGGTGAGCAGAATTTGGAAAAAACCGAAAAACCGAACCGAACCAATTAATTTCGGTTATTTGGTTCGGTTTTTCGGTTTCTGGAACGGTTACGGTTTTTAATTGGGAACAATTTTGGATTTTCGGTTTGGTTTGATTTTGGATGAAAAAATTACGGCTAACTGAACCAAACCTCAAATTAAAATGCTGCATTTTAATTTACACAATTAAAATATTAAACTCTGCGTTTTCCTCTCCCTTCGCAATCCCTATCCTGTTGTCCAGAGCCTGTTCTCCTCTGCTACTCAGATTTGTGCCGCACCAAACTTTTTTCTTCTCTATTCTCAATTGTGATCCTCTTTTCCGGCTAAAATCATTGAACGAGCTGTTGTGCTGTCTACTCCAATTAGGTGCAGGTCAGGCTTTTTTCCTTGTTTTGTGTTCTTTTTGTTTTATAATTTACTTTTTTTAAATCAATTTATTTGTTTTTTTTTTTTGCTTTTCCTTTCATGTTTTATTTTCCTTCTACTTTGAGATTTCAACATTAGCTTTATTTTTTTTTTTTTCATTTTGATTTTCTTTAACCTTTTTCTTTCAATTTTTTGTTTTACCTCTTTTTATTTGAAGCTGTAGTTTCTTTTTTTTTTTCTTTCAATTTTTGAATTAATTTTATATTTGTTTGCATTAAGTTTTTTCTTTGAATCTGTAGTTAAATTTTTTTTTTCCTTTTGCTTTCAAATTTTATATAACTATAGTTTATTTAGTTCAAGTTGTTATACACACTAAATCTCTATTTTTTGTTTACCAAACTGAAAAGAAATAATAAAATTATAGATGAGACTTTAATTGGAACTCCATTTCTAATTATATATGAGGAATACTATATATTCTTTTTCTATTTAATTATTGATTGTTTTGTTTCTAACAATTTTTTTTTGGTTTGGGGAAATGATGAACTTATAATTTATTATTGTAGTTTGAGAATTTTAGTTTAATGTAATAATTGAAACTATTTTATTAGAAAATTTGTAGCTTCTAAATTGGATATTGAATTATACATTTTTGTCCATATTCAAAGGTAAAATGAGTCAAAAAATTAATTTCGGATATTCGGTAACCGAACCGAACTGAACCGAAAATTTCAGTTCGGTTATATTCGGTTACCAAAATAATTTCGGTTTGGATCGGATAGTTTAAAAGTAATATTTCAGTTTTTGGTTTTTCGGTTCGGTTCCGAACCGAACCGCCCGAATGCTCACCCCTACCTAAACCCGTATCACACAACTGGGTAAGCAATTTCTTTGTCCATATTTATCATTTTTATCTTTTAGCAGTGACAAATGTGCAATCAAGATTCTTAAGAATCCATTGAAACCTTTATTGTGTGTTCTGACAAGAAAATTCTGGTATACCTATCAAGTGTTTGATGAAAGTCCTGATTAGAATTCAATTTATACGGATTGGTAATCACACTCAAATACATACAGGCTGTCAAATACGTACGACGTGTATTTATATGCGTGAGTGGGAATTGGGCTAGTCTTGACTGCTATTACTTCTTGCTATCATTCTTATTTCAGTTTTGGTTCTTTTTCATTCAGATGCAAATAAGTTGTTCGAATCGTGGTTTTATTTTTTTATTATTTTTTTTTCATATTAAATGCATTTATGCTTCTAGCCACTGTTTCTTCTTTGGTTTGAAGACTTAAGTTTTTAATACTACTGCCAAGAAATGTATTTTGGCTACGTTGGCATTGTAAGATCTTAAATCATGAGGTGATAGTAATCTGTTTGCTTAAACCTGGGGTGTGTGATCCGTTTCCATAATGGTTATTCTAACTTTCATGTTGCTTGGTCTTATCATGAAATTGTCTTGACGACTTGATGTCTATGTTTAGATTGTTTCTTATTATAATTGTTGTGTTGTGTAAATGCTAGTGTCATGATGGAAAATGAGGAAAGAGCTGAGCTTGAGAATTTTCTGAAAGTCCTGCCGCCAGTAGACTTTTGCTGTGTCTATGGCTCAGCTCTTCATCCTGATAATCAGGACAAGGTTTTATTTTCCTCTCAACTCCTTCTTTGGAGTGGTTTCTTTCATTAGCTTTTCTTTTTTATAAATAACACGTATAATTTAAGTTCTATTGGTGAACCTGTGTTTTGTAGTCATCCATGGTAGATTATATTCTTGGTGTATCAGATCCCCGACAATGGCATTCTGAGGTAAGTATTAAAAATTTGGATGCATATTCATGTTATATCTTCCTCTTTTGGGAACTAACGCATCTAGGTATGTTGTTTTATTTATCGCATTGTTAAGAATCTGAAGCTGAATGGAGACCACTATGCCTCATGGATAATGCACCTTGGTGGGGCAAAGTTGGTGCGTGCTGCTCCCTCTTCTCTCTTTGTCTTATTTTTTCTTATCTTATATGTGGGATTTTAATTTGTTTATTATGCTAGATAACTGAAATTGCTGATGGGATTGGTGTCGGGGTGCACTTCAATCCATTCGTAACATGGAATGACAAGGTATTCATTACTTTTCCAATATATGAAGTCTTCCAGTTACGTATTATCCTTTGACATGTTGTCATTAATCCTGCCACAATATTCATTTATCAGTAACATACTGTAAGTTGTTATATGTAAGTGATATCTAACAGATGCTCAAATATGGAGTTGTTAGAATGCATGACTTGGTTCAGGACGTAATGAATTGGGAGAGATTTTATTTGAGTGGTCGTCTACAAAAACCAGTAAGTGTTCCCTTTATTAGTATGTATTTGTATTTTGTCATATTAATGTAGTTGCCTAATTCTTTCTTTCTTTGTTTTTATTTTTTTTTATTTTTTTATTTTTTGGTGAACTATGTTGGAAACCAATTTATGATTGAACTTGTTATAAAAGTATTGTTGCATACATGTATGAGCTAAAAAATATATTGCTTTAGAGTGCAAATAAATTATTTTTTTTAATATAGCCGCGACTTGGCTCTATAAGTGTGCCTTTTAAACTCATTCAATACATGACACTTGACAGTGATATTCTTCTAAGTCCATTGTTGCCTCCTATTATTATTCAGTTCTCACACTTTTCTTTTTATCAACGTCCTTAAAATGTGTTGCTGGATATCTTTTTAGGCGGCCTTCTAGACATGCAACGCTTAATCTAGGGTTTAATTTTTGTTTAGAAAGAAAGAGAAAAAATGGGAGGAAAATAGAGAGAAACAAGACGAAGAGAAAGGGAGATAAACCAAAGAGAAAGAAAGAGTAAATTGAGATATTATTCATCAACATAATCACTATTTAGTACAACTTTACACCTCATTTATATATCACCAACCAATGAAAGTCGCATTGCTTATGCATCAACTAACAAATACCACATCAGCAAAAACAAACTTGCCAACAGGAATAGATTAGATGAAAATTACCAATCAATCCTCAAACATTGCAACACGACTGCAAATCTAAACTATTCACAATACATTTGGGTCCTAACAACCTTATCTTTTTAAGTGATCATGCAAGATATTTGTTATCTGATAAAAAAAATAGTGATATTTTATGTTTCTATTCATTTTCTTAACACCTTGCTTCTCACAGTTGCTTGCTATTTGGGTCCATAGTTGCAGTACATTCTATTTGCCAGTTAATTCTGTTTGCAATATTTGCAATTATCATTAATTGAAATTTTGTTCGGCCAGGTTCACATACTAGTGGATAATTTGGATATGGGAACTGTTAACTCTGTCAATCTAAGGGCTGCACTTTCTGCTGCTCTCCTCCTTTTGCCATCCAAATTTACGGAGGTTTGTTTCTTTGCCAAGCTCACCATTGTAGAAATAATAAATCCATCATACAGTTTTTTTTCTTCAGGAGGACCTGTATTCCAAAATATGTAGCCTCTCTTATATGGGTGACTTGCGCATGCTTTTTGCAGAGGACAAAAATAAGGTGAAGTTTGGCACAGCTTGCCTCAAGTACTTGATCATAGGCTATAATTATGTTGGCATGCTTCATACTTTCTATGCAATTGAAGGTTGAGAATAATTACTGGTAGCTGAGAATCTGGGCTGCTTTAGCTTATAATTTGCTTCACTAAGCTTTAGTAATGCCACAATCACATGTTACATGCCAAATGTGATCCTTTATAATCTAAAATTATTATTTTGAACAACCTAATAACGTATTTATGATTTACAAGGTCTAGGTTTCACATCCACTCTCTCAATCATCTTCCTTTTCTTTTTCGAAAGTTTTCCTGGCTCATCAAAATGTTTCTCTAGCGAACATTTGCATCTGTATTTTCCTGTGAGATTGCTGGTTTACATGCCATTTGGCTAAAACTTGGTGGATGGCCCATGTGATAAATATCCACATGGCACAGGTAAAGAAGATTGTGCAAGGGCAATTTGGTCTATTTCAATCCATGTACAAACCATTTCTCCAAGAATACGAGGGTAAAGAGCTGCTGAGATTGTCATTGTTCAGTGGTCACCAAGAAAATATCTCCCAGGTCTACTTAGACTCCAAGTTCTCAATTTAAAGCTTGTTCAATTTGCACCTTTAATAGGAATTTTCTATGGTGTAATCTATTGTTGTTCGGATGATTAAACATCTATTGCCTTTGATGCACCCATAATATCTCTTTAGTGTCTTGTTTATTCCATTTATTGTTATTCATGATTTTGGATGCAGTCAGCAGGAGTCTTTTATCCCACATATCATGAAAACGTCATTTCTGGTTATGCATTTATGTGATGCAAAATTCTATGGAAGTGACCATTTGCATTTTTGTTTTTTCAGATGGTTTTTATGAAGCACTAGTAAACTTAGAAACAAGTTAAAATTTTTACTGAATTAAGGGCTTCTTATGGGCATCATTGGGATCCTTTAAGTCCGGCAATGCTTTGGGATGTACTCCTAAACTAATTGTTATTTTTAAACTTGAGGAATCCTTAGTCATAAGGTAAAATATTGTCTTAGCTCAATACTTATTGCTAATGACATAGGATATTGGCAGCACTATTATTTATGCATACATGTGAATCTATGTTTTACTATAGCCATTTCTATCTACATCTAGAATCCTCATGCATTCAAGTCTTTTAAAACCAGGATTGTGGTTTGCCAGTGACTCGTGCTCTTGTTCGTGCATTGCCACCACTAGTCAGAAGCAAAATGGGGATGAAGCTAGGACAGGGGAAACAATTGAGTGATTCTGGTATGTGGCCTTGTTGTTTTTTTTTATTATTATTATTATTTTTTATATTTTTTATATTTTGAAGATTTTGTGGTACTCAAATTCGATATTTGTATTGTCTCACAGTGGTTTGCTTACAAACTTCAATATGTGGCCCTTGTAAAACATGCTTAGATATTTGGAGGGCAAGCCTGAGCCTGTCACATTTGTTTCTAACCAACTTGCAAATTTTATCTTTGACATGAACAAGAATTATATGATAAGATTACTTTTCTTTTTTACCTCAAATTTCCAGGGCGAGTTTTCCATGAGGTCATAATTGATTCAAGAGAAGAGGCTGCAAAATGTATGCAGAAGGTACTAAGGCGTACTGTGATGGTTTCTAGTGCGAGGCAAGCTGTGTCTGGTCTCCTGTCTGTAGGTGGTATTAATGCCACTAGATACCTTGCTAGTAAAATGCTAAAAGCTTTAAAATCATGGACATGAAATTGGACATGTTTATACTTCTTTCTATCTAATTTTAATACACAACTTGAAATGAGTTTGGCTAGACTACAAGTTGTTCTTGTATGAGAGAGATAGACAGTCTATTGGATATATTCCATATGCAATAAGATCAATTTTTTTTCAAATTTTTATTTATTTATTTATTTATTTATTTTAATTTCCCTTTTTTACTCCAATTTTTTCATCTTGCTATATTTTGTGGTTTGGAGGTGATGGCAATGAGAATGGTTTATTTTGCATTAATTATGCTTTTGTGTTATGTTTTGGCCAAAAGCGTACCTCAAGTTCCTACTGACTCAACGTTCATGAATATAGCCTATCTTTTTCTTAGCTTAGCTATTTAACATTTGCGAAGATAGCTTATTAACTCAGTAACGGGTTAGTAACTCAGTGTTCATCAAAAGTCGATTTTTAGCTTAGCTAAGAGATCTAACATTCATGAAGATAGTTCATTAACTTAGTTTGCTTAATGACTAAGGTTTCACGAAGATAGCACGTTTTTTATCTTTGACTTGGTGAGATGAGTCAATAATGAAGTGCTGTCGTTGATTTTTTTTTTCCCTATATTTTGAAATCAATTGTAATTATTCAATTTGTAACAAAGGATTAGAAATTTGAAGATGACACTATTCAAAAATCTAACGTTTTAGCATTCTATGATTGGCTCAATGCACCAACTACACTGAATAATTACTCTGTAGCTCCAGGTTTTTCTTTTCCTGTTGTTTTGGGGCCAGAATCGTTGACTGAGAGCACATGGCTGTGTTTCTACAATTCAAGTCAGTTTTGGCGGTCCCATTATCTAGATAGGCATGCACATATATTTCCATTCCACTCCTTGCTGACTTTATTAATGCATATCGGCATGGGCAAATTCTTCCAAACTGATGAAATTAAACTGAACCGAACTGATTCATTCAATTTATTAATTTTCAAATTATTTAATTTGATTTTCAGTTTATATAAAAGAGTTTCGATTTGATTGTTAAAATTTTAAAAAATAACCACGTTGTTAAGTCAAAATTTTAATTAAAATTAAAATTTTAAACCGAATCAAATCAAATCAATGTTGCCACGAGTGAGATAATCTCATACATCTATTTTATCAATATTTGACTGTCATAGAGAAAGACAGAAAGGTTGAAATATCGTACCATGGTTTTCGTCACCATATAGACTTAATAGGATATGGCAGTCTTTAATATATATAGACTTAATCGTTGATTTAGACGGATTAAAAACTAATAGTTATTATTATTAAATAATAATTTTATTTATTATATTTATATTAAATAATAGATGAGCAATCGTTATATTAGATTAATAAATAAAATTTAATAAAAATTTATTGAAAATAATAAAATTTAATAAGAGTACAATAGACAATTTAACGATTAACTATAAAAAAAAAGTGAATTATCTTTTTTCGACGAAGGAAGTATATATATTAATTGTAATGTAAAAACGTACTCCACTCAAATATAATTTTAATACAATTTAGCAAATTTTTATTATTATTAAACAATCAAAGTTGAAAAAGTTAAGACATCAAAAGCATTATTTATGGAAAAAAAAGTGCACACTCTTGTTCCACTTTAATAGCAATAAATAAACATTTTAGACAAATCAATGTTCCAATCATTTTCTTAACTCTTATGAAAAACTCGAATACATCTATTAAAATGGAATGAAAGGAGTGTTAAAGTTATAGGATGCTAATGTGTCGTGGAGAAAGGAACGTGAAATTCTATTAAATTTGATATTTTTTATTTATTTAGATGATATTTATAAAATCAAAATAATATTAATTATTTTAATTCAATTTTATCTTTGACCAGATATCTAAAATAAACTGTATCTGAACATTAATTAATGATAATTTCATCAATTCTCTAAAATTAAGGTGATTCAATCATTTTTTTATTTCTTATGAAAAATTAAACGTTAAATCTAACGGAACGGAAAAAGTAATATGTAATATTGCAAGCCCAGTGATATAAAGAGTAATGGCAGCTTAAACGGCACGCTGAACAGGATAGGGCCAATTCGATGAGAGCTGAAGGATAATTTGAAGGGAAAGAAAATGATCTTGTAATTTCCAAAAGGACAATCTAAAAATTATTTGTGTAGAATTGCCTGCAAATTTGTCAGAATATAAATTAACACCCAAGAAATTGTGAACCACTCAAATGCAGAAGACAAGTCTGTTTTGTTTGAATCTGCATTTTCTACAGCTGTACAGGATCTTACAAATTTGTCTCTATGTTGGATGTAGATTCAGTGACTAATATATTGATAGAATCTACATATCAACATGCATATAAAAAATCACTAGATAGAGAGTAAAATATTAATTAAAAATTAAAAAAAGAAAAAAGAAAAGAAAAGAGATTCCATGGAAGAACAGGGCGATGAAGTCCAACACAGAAGTTATTGGAGATTCAGCAAACAAGATTTCTTACCAGAAGAATCATTTCAAAGCTGGGCTAACTACCGATCAGCACTAGCACAAACGGGTTTTCGTTTCAAGGATCGACTAATAAGTCGATCAGAAGATGCTAATGAGATTGGAGAGCTCCGGAAACAAAGTGAGAATGATATGAAACGATGTCTCACCTGGTGGGATCTCACTTGGTTTGGATTTGGTGCAGTAATCGGAGCTGGTATCTTCGTGCTCACCGGCCAAGAAGCCCACAACCATGCAGGACCTGCTATTGTGTTGTCCTATGTTGCTTCAGGATTTTCAGCAATGCTATCTGTTTTCTGTTACACCGAATTTGCTGTTGAAATACCGGTGGCTGGTGGATCATTTGCTTATTTAAGAATTGAATTAGGAGACTTTGTGGCATTCATAACAGCAGGAAATATACTTCTTGAAAGCATTGTCGGCAGCGCAGCAGTTGCTAGAGCATGGACTTCCTACTTCACAACTCTTCTGAATCGTCATCCAAATTCTCTACGCATCCATACAAATCTAAGTGAAGGCTTCAATCTGTTGGACCCAATTGCTGTTTGGGTTTTAGTCATTGCTGCAACAATTGCAATGATTAGCACAAGGAAAACTTCATTACTTAACTGGATAGCAACTGTAATCAATACTTTAATCATTTTATTTGTGATAATTGCAGGGTTTGCTCATGCAAACACTTCCAATTTGATCCCGTTTTTGCCTTTTGGAGCTGAAGGGATCTTTAAGGCAGCTGCCATTATTTACTTTGCCTATGGAGGATTTGACAGTATTGCCACCATGGCAGAAGAAACCAAAAATCCATCAAGAGATATACCATTAGGACTTGTTGGATCAATGTCAATTATCACTGTGATATACTGCTTGATGGCACTTTCACTAAGCATGATGCAGAAATACACAGATATAGACAAAAATGCAGCTTACTCTCTTGCATTTCAGAGTGTAGGGATGAATTGGGCAAAGTACCTGGTAGCACTTGGTGCACTGAAGGGGATGACCACTGTTCTTCTAGTAGGGGCACTTGGACACGCACGGTATACCACTCATATTGCACGAGCTCACATGATTCCTCCTTGGTTTGCTCTTGTCCATCCGAAGACTGGAACACCAATAAATGCCACACTTTGGATTACCATTTCGAGTGCTATCATTGCCTTTTTCTCAAGCCTGGATATCTTGTCAAGCTTGTTATCACTAAGTACCCTGTTTATCTTCATGATGATGGCTGTTGCACTTCTGGTGAGGAGGTACTATGTGCGGGAAACCACACCGCAAATAAACCTCACTAAGTTAGTTGCCTTTCTGCTGATTATTGTTGCATCTTCCATAGGGACTGCTGCTTACTGGGGATTGAAGCCCAGTGGATGGTTTGGATATACCATTACTGTTCCTTTTTGGTTCCTTGGGACTATGGGGATACATATGATTTTACCTCAGCAGAGAAAGCCAAAGGTTTGGGGAGTTCCACTTGTTCCATGGCTTCCGTCCTTGTCAATTGCAACAAACATATTTCTCATGGGATCTTTGGGTCATAAGGCTTTTGAGAGATTCGGGATCTGCACAATTGTAATGTTGCTTTATTATGTTTTCCTTGGTCTCCATGCAACTTACGACATGGCCCATCCAAAACAGAAGCCAGAATCATTTGAAGAGAAGGACGACAACATTAAAAGAGAAGGACCTTGAACCATTGTTATCCCTTACCCTGCAAAATACGCAATCTTCATATTAAGACACCCTCTGAAACTAATAATCTGAAGCACACATCATATTAAAACCAACTGATCAATAATACTTGATGTTTAAAGTCAGTAGAAATCCAAACTCACCAAAACTCATAGTTGGCTTAAAGCCTTACACCAATCATCAGCTTTAACTCTTTCAGATTTTGAGCATGCTCATAATAAATGGACAAAGCATATGTAAGAAGATTTCAGTCTATACATTTTGTCAATGATATAGTTTTGATACAAGAAAATTGATTTAGGATTAACAAAAAGCAGCACCCCAAAATTTAGAACTTTGAGGCTATATTGAAGTAAAACAGAATGCTTGAATTGCAAAATTACCTATGCAAGAGAGTGAAAAAGTGTCAATCTGGATGGAGTAGAAGTACAACAAACCCACCATCTTGTATGATACCTAAATAATATCATATGTAGCAATTAAAGAATGAGGGGGCTATTACTCTCAAGACCAAGGCAAAATGACTGAAATGGAGAAATCCGACAAATATCAGTTGTGGCCAAACAAAAATGCTAGTTTAATTGAAGGGGAAGTTCAATCCATCCATTCATCCAACACAAAATGATGTATGGCAAGCAACATTGAGCAATGAAGAGAAAACATGCATGCAAAATTTGTGGTAGAGTTGTGGATGTCAATACAGATGAGTGGAAATAAAGGACTAGGTAAGAAATTATTCCATCTATAGAAACCTTGAAGTGATACTTATTAAGGATAAGGCAGGGAAAATTTCGACTGTCTGGCAGCAGAGTCCAAATTACATTCTTAGTCTGCGTCCTGCCTTTTACACTCATAATTTGTATGAGGTCTATGGCGGAGCTTATGGAGAATGTAGTCCATAGCTAAGTAAACTGAAGAAACATATCCATAGGCAGATCCAACTAGATTGAAATTGGATATAAGAAAATTTGCAAGTGTACTATTTCAACCCATTAGATAAGATTCCAGAAGTTTATCCAAATTCAAGTTTTGCTTCCTAGTCTTCGAAAAACCAAACTAAATATAGGACATATAAAAAAATGATAAATAATCCAAAAAAAAAAATTCACAAACAATAACTGTGAGCATTATATTAGCACCCAAAATATTGTTATGGCTGTCCAAGCATAAGACAGAATGTGAAGTTGGAGTGATGTTCTATTAACAACTTGTGGAGCACTACTAACAATTAGAAAGCAGATTGCTGGAAAAAAATTGATAGAAAAGAACTTGAGACTTTTGTTTTCTTTCCATTTCCTGTCAATGATCAGCAAGAAATTCTCATAGATACGAGAGAAAAGCAGCTATTCTAGGAAGTTAGAATTGCAATGATAATAAGGAAAATGAAAAAGGAGAAAAAAAGAGAGCAAAACTAGCGTCCAAAAGCTAAGCTCATATTGGCATTACTAAGGTTCCAGGCTATCCTTTTTCAGTTGGAAAAAGAAAGGGGAAGAAAGAAAAGAGCTCAACCTTTTTATTATATTTGTTCTGTTTTCCACTTTTATTCCTTCAAATGTTTTCATAACATAAATCAAACAAATCTTGGTTTTTGTTTCAACATTGTCTATATTTTGATTTGATAAAGGCTTTGCTGATTTCAATAAAAAGCCTTAAGGAATATCTCCCATTCTTCCTCATTCCTTTCATTCATCTTTTCTGCCATTAAATAAAGGATTCTCTTTCAATTTCATATCCTCACAAATTTTAGATTCACTCTTCCATTGTCTTCTTCAAGAGTTCCTGTTTCCCTCCGCTATTTCCTTAGCGATGTCATTTTTTCTGGAAGGTGGTGAAAACAAATAATAGCAGCTTGTCCCCAATGCCAAGGGTAGCTTTGGGGTGATTCCAATTTCCATCTCCTTCCACCACATCAAGTTGCGCGCCTTTGGTGGTTTGATAGGTTTCCAATGGTGGTAGACGTACAGTGGTTTCAGCTGCAGTTTCCTTTTTTCCAGTAATTTAATAGTGTAGTGTTCTGATGATCTTATTAATAGCAGCTAAAATACTGGAGGTAAAGGAAAGGCAACATAACAAAATTCCTGAAGGAACATTTTGTGCTGTCGCTAGGTATTTCGGGACTGGGATTTGGCAATCGTTACACACCTTGTGGTATGTAGATTTCCCCTTATTCTAGACTAGCCAAGTACTGAATATCAAGAATCGCATCCAATTGAAGGCACAACACAATGTACTATCAGGGTAAGGTTGAACCTAAAGCCTATTGAGCATTGTGTGCCACATATATTCACCCTACAGAAATTTCATGCTGAGGAAATATTTGCATTATGGGCATCTTAGCCCCATAGTGCGCATAGAGATCCTCCCCTAAGGAGACATCTTCCCCACTTTCCAAGTATGATGGCCCCCCCTTCTAGCTTACCATTAGAGAGCTCACCTAAGGGCCAATGCCGTCCATTAGCCACAAGGCTGGCAGGAAGCATTATGCCAAACTGGTTCCCCCTTCTAAGAATGTCTTAGTAATATTTTCAGTTCTAGCAAGAGGATACATCACTATATTTAGCTATTAAACCTCCACAATTATGAAAATACAAAAAAAAAAAATATGAATTTCCATGCTGCCCTTAAGGTGGTCGGAGATCAACCCGTTAAATCTTGCCTCACACTTAAACAATTGATGACCTTGTTGAATGAAGTTCTTGAATCTGCCCCAAGGAACTACAGTCTCACTTCAATCTTCTCCTGCTTACTCTTCCTTACATCACACTTCCATCAACCACATGCTGGCTTGAATGTATACTTACTGTCCACTTGCATCATTATAATTGTCTATATCAAGAGTTTTGCCTAGTTATACCTTGTTCTTCAATTCCACCAACCTTTTGTGGGGAAACTTCCTGTTGCAACCCACTACCAGCTCCAAGCGACAGAACAAGTTAAACAACAGGGATGAGGTTACAAGAGGTACACATGCAAGAAAAAAAAAGAAGCAACAGCATAGCTTTGAATGCATCCTTAGAACTTATCTCTTTTATTTTTAATTCAGTTTATATGCATGGAAGTTAAGTTGTTTCTTTAGGGCATGTGTTATATTTCAGTTTTAGTGGGTTTGTGTATTTGGAGTTATGCAATTGTGGGTAGTAGGCTCTTTTCCATGAACTGAATGTCTATTCAATTACAACATGAAATGTCAAGCAAGCAATTAATTCTCAAAGTTCTCGGTTTTTTATAAGATGGAAGGATTCTCTCTACTAAGCCCTAAATCAGCAATCATAACTAGAAATAAGAACTTATGTTTACAAATAACAAATTCCTATCATTGGAAAAATCCATTGCAAGAAAGCATGTCTAACCATACAAAAGATAACTGAAGTTTGTGTATTTCAGCAATACATGAGGAAGTTTGTATATCTTACCCAAAATGCAAAGAACATTTTTTGTCTCCTTTATCAGACTTGCTTATTTCCTTTCAAGTAAAATACACAACCTTGAACAACATATTTCAACAAGAAAAAGAAAAACAGATAAGACATTAAGACTATAATGCCTCTATGAATAAAACGAAAGCAAAATACAACATGACACAGGCACAATGCTTTTCTATGAAATCAGCAACGCACTAATGGAAAGGAAGATGATACTAAAATCTATAGGCAACAGATGAAATGCATCCAGTTTTAGGCTCACATGCCCCCTCATCTTGGGGCTGTAAATAATTCAAGTCCAGTCTCATCAATCTTATGCATCTAAAACAAAAATAAGAATTCAAAAACTAAGTTGTAAATGTATCAGCTTCAAATGTACAAATAAAAGAGTCAATTTGCAAAGGATGATATCTCCATTCTATATCCTTCACTAATTTTGAAGCCTTCAACGCAGCCACCTTTCTCATTCTGCATAAGTTCTTTCTATGAATCCTTAAACGAAAGCAAAATACAACATGACACAGGCACAATGCTTTTCTATGAAATCAGCAACGCACTAATGGAAAGGAAAACAATACTAAAATCTATAGGCAACAGATGAAATTCATCCAATATTAGGCTCACATGTCCCCTCATCTTGGGGCTGTAAATAATTCAAGTCCAGTCTCATCAATCTTATGCATCTAAAACAAAAATAAGAATTCAAAAACTAAGTTGTAAATGTATCAGCTTCAAATGTACAGATAAAAGAGTCAATTTGCAAAGGATGATATCTCCATTCTATATCCTTCACTAATTTTGAAGCTTTCAACACAGCCACCTTTCTCATTCTGCATAAGTTCTTTCTATGAAAGTCCATTTTGGAACCCCCCAAATGCGTTTATAATAAACAACTTGGGATAGGGTAATCTTGTGTTAGAAGTTCTTCTAATTGATTGAGCAAAATAATAATAAAGTTGGACTCACTTGACACATTGTTTAAAATCGAGGATCCCTCATGAAATCCCTATATATTTAACTCTATAATGTTGTATGCAATCTTCTCCATTGAATTGTTTATTTTTAATATGAAAAGTATTCCCAAGGAACTGTATATTGCTGTGCATAAATTTCGAGTTCTGGCTCAAGAGAAAGAAAGGTTAGACAACTCCATCAGAAAATTATTCAAAATTCAAGTACTCCCACAAAATTATCCATATTTATTTATCACTTGCATGTTATATTCAATCTTTTCCAGTAGTACATCAATGATTGTTCAATTTTTTTTTAATATAGAGTAGAAATAAATAAATGTATCTAACATTGATCATCAACTGCATATTCTGTAAGCCCCACTCACCACAGAATTACTTAATCTATGGTGTAACAAGAAAATTGCCTACTTCGCACACTCACACACAGTTATTCACCAAAAGTTAGATGTTATTTGAGTTTAATGAAGCCTGCAAAGTAAAAGCATAAGAGTTGTATATGCATACCTTAAGAATCAACAATATAGATTGCTCCAACACTTGTCAATCACTGCTTGAATCTTCGTAGGTTTACATAGCTCTTGAACCACTTTTGCCCAAGTAGAGGCTTTTGGTGGTAGAAACTTCTGCAACATGACCACTACAATCTTAGAGGCACCTGAAATTTTCTGTCTCTTTAATAAGCGAACAACAAGCTCGTCAAGAAACTCTCTCCCATCTTGAGGTGGGTCTAGTTTTTCTCTTAACATTCTCAAGAATATGTTGCAGGTAACCAAGTCAGGATCACATTCCCGATCTAGCATCCTATTTAGTAGATCAACAGCATGAGAGATGCCACTTTGCTTGTATAAAGCATTGAAAAGTATGTTATATGTGACCACATCCGGTTGAGAATCAGGTCCCAAACAAAGCATCTCATTATAAAGTTTCAAAGCCTCTCCTACTAAGCCAGCATCGCAAAGGCCCTGAATCATTGAACTATAAGCCACAACATCAGGCCTACATCCTTTCCCCAACATTTGTGCCCACACCACCATAGCCTCCTTCACATTCCCATCCTGACATAGCCCATGAATGAGTATACTGTAAGAAACCTCATTCTGGAAATTATTCTTTACCGTGACAGTCCATATTTCAATGGCTTTATGGCTATTACCTGTCTCAAAGAATCCCCTCATCAAGGAGCTATAGGTGAAAGCATTCGGCTTACAACCCTTATTCACCATATCAGAAAGAATTTTCATTGCTTCCTGTGGCTTTCCTTCTCGACAGAAACCATCTATAAGAGTACTGTATAGAACAGTGTTAAGTTCACATCCTTTCTCTACTGATTCATTGAACAATTTTATTGCCTCTTGAGACTTCCCCTCCTTAAACAGTCCACTAACCAGCACTGAATAAACATATTCATTCGCATGATACCCTCTTTCTTCCATCGAAACTAACAAGCGAACCCCATCAAGCACTCTCCCTTGCTTAACTAGCCCATTAATTATTGTCCCATATGTAACTTCATTAGGCACACATTTACTCATTACCATCCGATCCAAAATACTAAGTGCTTTATCCAATTTCCCCTTCAAACACAAACCATGAATAAGTGTGTTATATGTCACTTCATTAGGAACACAGCCTTTAAGAAACATATTGTCAATAAGCTTTGTCACCCGTGCCAGATCACCCTTCTTGCATAACCCATTAATCAACACATTAAATGTAACTGGATTAGGAAAACAACCCTCAACCTGCATCTCATCTAATAATGAAACTGCCTCATCAATCCTTCCCTCTTTGCAAAGCCCATCCATCAATGTACAATAAGTGTAAGCATCAGGTATACAATTCCTTACAGGCATCTCTCTAAACAATTCAATTGCATTATCGACCAATCCTAGCTTAAACATGGCCTTAATAACCAAATTAAAACTAAGCACATTAGGTTGTATATTCATATTTTTCCCACCAACAGCATAATTATAGAACTCCAGAGCACGAGTATAAAGACCCTCTTGAATAATAACATTAAGAACTGAGTTAAATGACTTTACAGTTCGTTTACACTGAAATTCACTCCCCATTCTATCAAATAAATCAATGGCCTTTTCAGGTAAATGAGCTTTCCCGTAAGCCTTAAACATAAGAATAAAACTCTTCTCAATAAAGACTCTATTTTCAAGTCTCATACGATCCAAAATCTTCTCCAAAGACTTAAAATCACTGGAAGTGGCATATTTTTCAATGAGGGAATAAAAAGTTGAATCACCCAACTTGTATGAACCCATGTTTGAGGCAGACTTGAAGATTTTACCAAATGTAGGGGACTCAGGTTCATTTCTATTTTCATTATCATCATATCTATTCTGTTCATTATTGTTTTGGGATTCAGTTCCAATAATTTCATTGGATGGAATTGAAAGAATAGAAAAGTGAAAATGCAAAGAGTCGAAAGGGAACTTACATAGAACATAGAAGTTGTTGACATGATTGAGTCTCTTGAGGATTGATATGTTGTATAGAGAGCAGTTTGGCATGGATATTTCAATTTTTTTTTTCTGGGTGTTTGTTTGCAGCTAGGGCTTCGGAGACAGGGTGCAAAATATCTATACACACATAGCCTGGGTACAGTTCATAGTAGCCATGCTCGCCTGAGGTTTAATATATTTGCATTGGGTATTGCAATATTAGGGCTGATCAAATTAAGAGTAGCTACGCGTTCTTGCCTGTGCAAAATTGAGGCGAATTAGGCATGGAAATCAGCTTTTTTTTTTTTTTGTCTGAAGTTTCTTTTCTGGGTTGTCTGGAATGAGTTTTTTTTGTATCTGTCTCTATGCAACGGTGGTTTTCAAAGAAGTTATTGAAGCGGCGGAACTGCTAGTCGATGACTGTGGAATTGTTGCAGAGCGCCGAGGCTTTGTATTGAAATTGGTGATGGGAATTTGAAATTCAGGGGACTTAAAACGGTATCATTTGACGTCGTCAGGATGGCCGTTTTATCCTGTGCAAAAGGAATAATTTAGCAAAGGTTTGTTACCGGTTTTTTTTCTTTTTTTCATGAAACGATTTTTATTGGTAGACCACGTAAATGCATTCCTAAATTTTATTATTTTAACATCACGACATTCTAAATTTCTATCTTCACTCATCAAATATTTCAATTTATAATTAAATATATTAAATATTTTATTTTTAAAAATATTTTATTGAACACTTATAAATCAATTAAACACTCATTATAAAATTAAAATTTATGAAAATTATCATTGCTTAGTTATGTCAATTATATATCAAATTTATATTTTATAGATAAAAGTTAAAAATTTTTAAAAATTATTGATATTAGTGTCGAAACAGCTTTTTTTTTATTGTTTTTTTTTTAAAATCTATTTTCTACCGTGAACTATTGTTTATATATATACAGTAAAAGGCAATCAAAAATCATCCGCAATTTTAACTTTTTAACTATTGTACATATATTGAATCAATTACAAGTTATTAGATTTAAATTAATGAAATAGTTCAATTATTATACATAAATGCATTGTAAAGATATTTGTGTAATTTCATATATTAAATTTTATTAACACGTTTTTACTTCCTGGGAGTTCAAGAAATCAACCGAACATAATTGCACTATACTTTTCGAAAACAGCATTCTTGAAACTGGAAAAAGCACTTTCGAAGAAATAGGTTGATTTGAATCAAATAATGACTTGATTTTGACTGTGTCTTCTTCTTTCTATAAAATCTCTATCCAAATTCCTTCTAAATTTCTATATTGTATCAACTGCTTCTACCAAATTCATTGCAACCTGAAGTTACTGTGAGAAGAGAATCGCCTCGCTATAGCTTCATGAGCTTGATTCTCTCGGAATTCTCTCTCAAGCACGCATTAACCAGCCAATACGTTAATATGTGAAAACGAAATCTCTCTTCATATATTTCAACATGTGCTTTTCTTTCCTCTTTTGTTTAATTTTAATTTTATTTGTTTTCACTTATTTAATTTTTTGGATTAGAATGTTTTTTTTTTTTGGTTTTCTAATGAAAATTGATTGATGCAAAAATCTCACGGAATCGTTATTGTTTTCCTTTGTTTTTTTGTTTTTTTTTTATAAAAAAGTTATTTTTTGATTATTCTTTTGGGTTATATGCTTACTTGGGAGATTAATTTTTTTGTCCGATTGGGGAGATTGGAGAGAAAAATTTGAAGTGATTTATATTTTTATAATTTTGACTTTTCAGAACTGCAAATAGGCTAAAATCGAGTTGTTGAAATATAATGTTTCCATATTTGAGGGATTGATTTTGAATTTCATCCTTTAAATGTTTATGGAGATATATATTTTTTTCTTCTAATTTGTAAATATTCCATGTTTTTCTTCTCAATGATATTGGAAAAAACAATATGATTGCAACTACAAAATTGGGCCAAAGAAATAAATGGTTACAATATAGATTCTTTTGCAAGGATAACTGCCACCCGCCCTCGTCCATGGTGATCAAAAAATCAAACCAACTCAACTTGCTCGATACACATCAAAATAATCATAATTTGTGCTATCAATTTCTATAAATTTTGTTGATTTCATAACAGAACTCTAAAATTTTCCAAACAATCCAAATCTCAATTCACAAAATCGTTCCACCAAATCTTTAAAATCAACACAAAATCAACTCTAGTTCATAAAAAACTATAAATTTAGACTTGTCTCGCCGATGATTATGGCTAAAATCATAAACCCAACTGGAAAGCTCAAAAACAACAAAATTGAAGTACTTGATCGGCAAAAATAAGAACTTGATCAACCAAATGACAATCGAAAATAGGCTTTTTGTAACCAAATGAGTATTTTTCTACTTTGTTCTCATTAAACAATGATCGAAATTTTATCAGAAAATAAGAGCAGTAAATCTCTATTTATAATTTAGTTTGACCTGATTAAGTTTGGTTCAATCTAAATCACAAAAATATTGATTTTCTAGCAATTTAACTTGTAGTATTATAATCAGATTAGACTAAAAAATAGATGCATTAATAGATTTTACATATTTTGCTTAATCATTAGAAGATTTTTTATATCCATATAAAATAATGACAATCTAAAAAATCGAGATAATTCTAGAAATTAAAATACTATACCTTAACACATGTAATTAGATATTTCAAATCATTAAAATATATTTAGAAAAAATTATAATTTTATCCCCATAATTTGCCATAAATTACTAATCTATCCATGTATTTTAAATAATATACTACAACAAGCTCATATTTTGATCCATTACACATAATTGTCGTTGCGTCTATTTTATTTCAATTTCTAGTACAAGTCAAAAGAAAAATAAATGGTCAAAAGAGAGAGATAATACTGTTGCCCAACAATACCCTTAAAACTCTCTGTCATCGTCTTCTTCTAGGCTTTTTAAACAAATGTTGCCGCTGTGCTCAGTCACTGACAAACCCTCTTCTAGTTCTATGCTCTCAACACCATCCTAGTTATCATTGTGGATATTGCTATCACCAAACTCACTTCTAGCTGTGTTCCCATTCCTTATGCTACCGTGCTTAGCTATCATCAAATTAGTATCGCCGCTGTGCACGTCATTATCAAGATTATTTTGGGTCTTGGGAGTGAGATAAATTAGATTCCAAAAGCATAGAAGGAAGTGGCATTGATATACAAATATTAGAAGGGAATAGAATTCAAGTTGTGCTTCAGAAAATGATGTAGTAATAGAGGTGTGGCTGTTAATATCTTATTCTGCATTTGTTTATTCTTTTTGCTTGGAAAATGGTGTTTCTTTTCTCTTTAGCATCGTCAACATTATTTTAGATCTTTACTGTAGAAATTGTTGTCGATCTCCTATGTTGGACTCGATAGAAGAAGGAAAAAAATCCAAACCCTAGAAATTAGATGGCATTTTCAACCTTTAATAGAAATTCAATGGTAAAAATGCAAAATTTAGATACAAAAAATATTTTCATGAAATGCTGATCATTCTGATTCACTACAGCAGGCTTGATAGAAACGCTTTAAGACGAAGTGTACCTACAAATTTAAACAATCTTGCAAGCGTCACTGAATTAAAGAGTTATAACTAGAAGTAGGTAACACATGTATACCATATAGTTCCAGCAATATTTAGCATGATAAGATCCCATAAGCACAAAAGGTGTTTAACAGTGGAAGTTCCAATATGATCTCAAATAATATGCCGAAAAGATCTAAACAACCATGGAATAGAACACCAAAACACATGATTTCAGCATGCAGTTGAGGGCTATTTTAAGTAAATTCCAAAAATACAGAGAAGAAGATAAAGCAATCAATATGTCGTTTACCAACTGGACAAAACTAGTATTAACACTTAAGTTGAATGGCAAAAAAAATCAATCCTAGTGTCGTTGGTACTTACTCAGTATCTCAACTATCAGCAGAAAGATGCCATCCGCTCATTCTTCAATCCATCAACTTGACTTTGCTCCAATGAAATTCAGGAATTTGCTATCAGAGTTTACCAATACTCTAAGTCCTCAATTAGTTCTCACAAAATGAAACATCTGAAAATTTTGTAGACTATAGATATTGTATCGACTAATTTCCAAGTTCCACCATTAATAATTCAGAACATACAGCAGGTGTGGCTTTTTTTGAAATCTAAAGATACCAATTGAAAATTCAGAAAATAGTTCTAATGCAGTTTAGAATAAAGCATTTATTTTCTTGCAAAACTTTTTCAATGCAGGATATTGAAAAACAATGCATTCAGTAGCCAACTAGACATGGATGAAAGCCTTGGTCCACTGCTTCAACTTGTTGATCTGCAGAATAATAATGTTTCTTCTGTAACACTGACTGCAGACTATAAAAATAAACTAATGTGAGAAATTTGATAAACCCAGAAAAAATTTAATTAAACTGTGTTGTTTATGCTTTCCATCTTACATCTTACTATGCCCCTTTGCTCAGACTTGTAGGAAATCCAGTGTGCTCTGCACTCTCAAATGCTAGTTATTGTCAACAATTCAACTCCAGCAGCATCCCTAGCGGAACTGTCGAAGCCGCCTTGCAGGAAGGCAGCGCAGTAAAGTGACCGCCTGGAGAAAGAATATTGCCAAACGACTAGTAAACATATAACCAGAAAGAAGACCTTGGATTCATCTGGTTTTCCATAAACTTGAGCTGAGATCATATTTATTTTGTATACCAAGAAGAAGAATTTAGCACATGAATTTTTTTTTTTAAATGGGAGAATTAGAGACACTGGTCTCACTTGTCATGTCCTGTATAATATCTCCTTTTTTTTCAAAATATGTGGTTAATTATTTGGGTTTCACAAATCAAAACTTCAATCCCCATAAATAACAGTTCAAATCGAAACATTTGATCCAAAAAACATCATCTGAAGCTCTATAATCTTATTTTTCTAGAATAGAGATGATTATTTCAGCGGAGAAGAACCCAATGAATATTCATCTTCAGCACCCGGTGCAAGAAAATTCGAAAACAATCCAAAGTAATGCTTATGTTGAGAGTATTGTAAGCCAAGAAGCCTTTGTTTTACTGGTATCACACCAAATGTAACAAAGCAAATGGCCGAAGTTTCCACCCTGCCTGCACAACAGACCATGTCAAAGAAGGCAAAATGAAGCTGAATTGTAAGGAAAAGTGAACGAAAGGAAAATTTTCAAATAATCCAAATGATAAACAAGATCTCAAGATCAAGCAACTAATTAGTGTCAAATGAACAAAAGGAAAATTTTCACTCTTTTCCCTAAACCTGACCATTTTGAACAGAAAACCAGCTAATGGATAACAGTATTCCATGAGCTCATTAAGGTAAAACTAAACATTCTTTAGAAGGAAAAAAAGCCTTCTCTCGGCTTCAGCATAAAACACATACAAGGAATCCATTAATTAGCTGCACAAGACATGGTTTGAAAGCAATAAAGAAGAAAGATGGACACACATGTATCAAGCAGATAAAACTACATATTGTAATGATTGTTCATAGATATCATGTGGAAGGAAAAATAAGAAATGGAATGAATTTTTATTGGAAACTTCTCTGTTTTCTCATAATGATCAAACTCACAGGACAATCTACAGTTTACACTTTACCCAATATGTGCATTAAGCACTAAGTTTACCTATTGACTAAATTGATAACATATTGTGTTTATGAAAACATCACATTCGAGCAAATAGGGTGCAAAATAAAAGGATGAAAAAACGGTGGAGCAACCAACATGGGATGATAAATCTTCGGCTGACAGTAGCGAGTAAATGAAGGATAAACCACTCTTGGACGCACTGATTTGCAAATTCGGCTGCCAATGCTACACAAGAACCCCACATGCCTGCATTCATCAATTCCATGAACTGTCTTCAACTTAGAAAATACTGTTGCACTTAATAAACTATCAGACCCTGCTTGATGAGCGCCGCCAACTCGCGTAACTCGAAGGATCTTTGCTAACTTCTCTAACCCCAACTCGCCTTTGCATAAACCATCGCAGAATGTTGCAATATACTTGATATCAAAAACATAGCAACCAAACACATTTGCAACTAACTCAGTAAACTCAAGAGAAGATGGAGGCAGTGAGCTTTTGGTAACCATTGTAACCATGTGAGCCATATCATACAATCCATGGAAAGTAACCCACTTCAAATTCCTATGTTTGGCTAAAATATGAACAAAAGCATCTGAAAAGAAACCAATATCAATTCCGTCGTTCTTCAACTTTTCGAAATCAATACCATGATTTTTCAAAAATTCTAAAGAATCATCTGTATACACCTCTGTTTGATCATCAAAAGAGAAATTGAATTCCCAGCAACCGGCGATATTGCCATTTTCGTCGGATAAGGTGAGGCCCAATTGAATAAGTGTTGTTGCGTCCACATTATATTTCAAATTTGAGTAGTTTGCGGAGGTGATCTCACAGCCGAGATATTGAAGACTTAAAAGCCTTCTCTCAGCTTCATTCGAATGCTTTATATCAAAGAACAAAAATAAAAATAAAAAAATCCCTATTTTAATTTTACTTTGATCGACAATATTTTTCTCTTTTTTAATAAAAAATAATGCTTCTAAAAAAATATAAATTCTAATATATAAAATTATAATATTTTTGCATATAATTTCAATAAATATCAATAAGTTATGAATAAAATTAAAAATTTAATAATTGATATTTTTAATATAATTTACGACCATGAATTAAATTAAATATATAAGAAATTAATAAACTGATATTTATTACTAAACCATAAGTTAATATTTAATATTTAGAAGAATATTTACCTGTAACAATTGATCACTTGCGACCATTCTGATAGAAGTCTTGTACCCTCTAATATTTTCTTCCTCTCAATTAGCTCTAAATTTATATTGAGACTTTAGGATAATTAGATTAATATTAAGATTTTTAATTGATTTAATATTTTTATTTAGCTGATATTTAATATTTTTAATAATTTTTTTAAAAATAAATAATTTGTAATCGATCAATAGAATTAGTTCTATAATCTAGAATTAGTTTCATTCTCATACTTCGCATGTGGATGTTATATAATATTTAAAAATAAAAATATTATTTTTATTATAATTAATAACTATTTTCAAAAATCCAAATATCCAATATATTATACTTACTAATATACCAAAAAATTAAATAAAAAATAATTTTTTCTGAAATTCTCGGAGAAGGATCATTATATTGACATATGCATATATAAATCAAGTTTATAATTAAGCTTAAAATTTCTAATTTTTGTAAATATTTTAATAGATTTAAAAATAATATTTTTAAGTATCAATTGTTGAATTCATTTTGAATAAATAATCTAAAATTTAGTCATAAATCCAATAAACATTAAAAATTTAAAAAAAATTCATCGAAATTTACCTTGATTTGAAATAGGTAGAGCATTCTATCATCTCTTTTCAAAAAAATAAAATATAAGCGTTAATTTTGTCTAATATTTCTCTCTTTCACATATAATGACATTAGAAAATGAATTTTAATTTTAATTTCATTAAAAAAGCACTATGAAAAATGAATTTTATGATTTGGGTGGCATTGTGGTGAATAAAAAAAATAAATATTTAACTATAGTAACAATAAATATTGTTTATAAGTAATTCATTTCTTTTTATTGGAAGAATGATTGATTTTCTTTAAGGTTTCATTTATATTGAATTAGATATCTATAAAAATTCTGTAACAATAGAAAAAAAATGGATAAAATAAATATTAATGATATTATTAATTTAATTAATTATTTAAAAATTGAACATTAATGATATTAATTAAGTACTCTATTAATTATATTAAAAATAATTTTTTAAAAAATATAAAAATTATTCCAACACAGTAGATTAATATTTTGCCGCATAAGTATTTTAATACTCTAGAATTATGCTACGTAAACTTTTGTGCCTTAGCTTTTATATCTTTACATAGATGTAGCGATAGATAGATTAAAAATTTACTTATTAGAATAGAACTAAGTTTTTTTAATGATATTTTTAATATAATTTTAATCGATCACTAAAATTAAAAGTTTTGAATTAAAATATAATTAAATTACTCTTAATAATATTTTTAATTAATTAATAAATTAAAAGTCTATAGGAAATTTTACGGACCTAACATTTTCCTCATTTGTACTTTTATACATATTATTTCTTTTTATAACCAGTGACGCACATCAACTATATGTACCTGTGATATGCTCATTTTTTATACTTGTTTAGCTTTTTTATTTATATAATTAAAATATAAATTTTTATTTAGATTGCAATAAATGTGATTTTTATATATACAGTAAAATATTTCTTTTAATTATATATCTTACACTATAATATCTCATTGAAAAAAATTATATATTTATTTCCCTCTTTAAAATAGCAATTTAAATATGAAATATTTCATTTATATTCTCTTCAACATACTGATTTATATAATTTTTATTATATGCTAATTGCTTTTATTTTTTGTTTAAGTACTAAATTAATTTATAAAAATTATTATATAACTTTTATTTTACATTTTATAATTAATTAACTCACATATTTTGTTAATAACTTTCACTATAATTTCTTTTAGTAAATAAATATGCTTTAACAATAGGATAAGAAACTAACCTAATAAATCAAATCAAATCAAATCAAATATTTATAAATATTACTGATTTTTATTTTTATTTTTTTCTGCCAATTAAAATCATGAAATTATTCAAAAATTTTAGTAATAAATTTATTCCTTGATAGAAAGAATAGGATTTAAATTAAATAAAATATCAATATAATTAATCAAATTCAAGATGTTTAAAAATAATATTTTTATCTTTTTTTTTGGCGCCAACCAAATTAGAGTGCAATTTGTAATTAAAGAAATTTAACCATACCCTTTTTAAATCAAAACCTTAATTATCTAAATATATTTATTTAAAATAAATTCAAAAAAAATAAAAAATTTCAAATGCCTCATATTTACTCAGTTTCATCTAAAATAATAATGTTGAAGATCCATTAGAGTAATAATGTTGAAGATCCATTATGTTATCCTTTATTATGAATTGGTACATCGCATACATGCATGTTATTTCATCACTGTATTTGATGGATCTTGTAGTCTGCAACTTACAAATTGTGCTAGTAGACATTCTACAAAGTTTAGCTGATATTTTAATGGGGTTTAGGCAGCAGCTTCAGCTGCAGAAGAGACTTTCTTGACAATAAAAACAGGATCTCCCACATTCAATATGTTTCCTTTCCCTCCATTACTGCCTTTCCAAACCATGTTCTGCCCAAAGTATATCTGCAGTAACATTTCACATAATTATTTTGTACTAACGGTTTCTACTGTAAAACATAGTTCAAAGTTTTGAATATTGATCACACCTTTCCCTGTTGTTTCTTATCCGGACGCAGAACTTTATCAGATCGGATTTTTGTTAGAGTTTCATTTGGTTCTGACCCTGCTACTCCTGTATCTTGATTAATGGTGGGTATCTGCAAGACAAAAAAGGTCATTTTCAACATGGAACAGACAGATAAGGAGCAAAATGTGAAAGGTTTATCCATTTGAACTTTGCAACCACCATTTCTAGTTAGCATGGCTGCATAAGAGAGATCACAATTCACAAGCAAGCATAAAGACTAGATGGTGCAGAAACATAAGCATTATACCTTACAGCGGGAACAAAGCCTGACACCTTCAAATGTGAACTTATTTATTCTAATTTCTATCCACAAGTCCTCAGAAAATGGTTCACAACCATCAACAAGAATGCTGTGACACACAGTACAACAATTTTAGAGACATAAACCCCTGCATATGGTTTAATCAAAATTGGGACAGGGAAAATCAGTGCTGATGAAAATTATTAAGGAAATCCAGTATCTGAAAGATAAGCGATTAAAACCATTCAGACATTACTAGAGGCCTCTAGAAAGTGCACTGCTTACTTTAAATAAAAATTGGATTCTTTTAACTAAAGTGTAAATAGATAGGAAATGGTCTGAATAGGTACTTGGGTCTAAAACGGTTAATTGGAACAGGCTCCTTCAGAAGCTTATTTAGTCCATCCAATGATCCCTGCAGAAAGTAAATTGACAAGCTTCAGACCTGAGTTTCACATAAAAGGCAAGGAAAACTTATAATTCATGTCACAAGTTGACAAACCTGAGATAATAGCATGTATGGAAAGAGATCGGAGAACATAACATTGTGTCCAGGAGCATAATTAGGATCCACGGGTCTGGTTTCTGACGCTGCAGCAGTGATGAAAATGAATATGAGCAAAGCATTCAACTTAAACTTCAGCTCACAAGTAAAGCATGCAAATATTATGCCAAAATATGGCCTATGCTAACCAATCTTCGATACTGTCCAAATGTTGTCACCCCAGCCAGACAATGCTCCTCACATTTGACGAATTGTTAACGTCTTATTATTGCAAAATGCACCAAAATTCAAGCTAACCTGCATTAAAACGCACTAGGCGACTCGGTTTTCCAATATAATCTGAAAACCATTTTGCAGCTTCAGCACCCTCATCCAGTGCAGAGCCGGACCATTCCCACACTGAGACACCGTCTGCTACTTCATGAGGTTTTGTCAGTGGTATGTTAAGCACGCCCATCCCAGGAGCCTTTATTACTGTTACAGATTGAACAAATAATGGGTCATAGCAGAACTCACATAAAACAAAAGGCATGAACATGATTAATGAATAATATGAAACGAATGCACACGATTTTCTTCTTCTTTTAGTAAGGCATACAAATTATTACAGTGCCTAATAATTAATAAAGTTGAAGGATATATCTAAAGCATCCACAGGATTATATTATGTCTCTTAGCTAACTTGTTCAGTCTTCAGCAATGCACAACCTTGAAGATCATGAAAAACTTCACTCGGTACTCATACTGTTCAAGTTAGGAGTATTTTTCCTTGGCTATTTCCTTATGTGAAAAAATTGCAAGAGTAGAACTTTGCATGATGGTTATAGCACACAGATAATTGGAAATGTTTATATCTTTGAGCAAAACTCTGCAGTTCTAGAAAGGTGCTAGGTCCAATGGGTGAATAAATTAGAGGAAAATAACTGTCTAGTAATCAATATATAGGAGAAGACTGAAATTCAGTTTTGATAGAAATGTAACAGGAAACTACAAATTAGATCTCAAAGAACACAACTCTTAATAGGGAACATTTAGAGGAATAAAGATCAAAGAATATGGAATAGTTTATCTTACCCATATAGGAGTTCTTAGTGGGTTCCCAACCATCTAAAAATGCCCCGTGTGGCAGCCCTACCTCAATCAGAGCAAGCTTCGGTTCAACTCTTTGAGTATATGCCCTCCCTTTGTAATTGACGACTAACCAGTTTCGATCCCATCGGAATCCTGTATATCAAAGCACACAAAAAGATTCAAATGAAATGTAAAAAACTGAATCTGTGTTAGCAGGTCCAACTGTTAAACACAGAATGATATAGCAAAAGATTAATATTTTCACTACGACTGAGCTGTACATTATATACAACTTCATTTGTCTCAACTTGCAAATTCAAGAAAATCTGATATGAAATACATAGAGACGCTTGTTACTTACAGAATCTATATCTGTCCACTGAAATTTCATATAGTTTGGAATTGAACTGAAAGTGAACCTTACTCTATCTATGCTTAAACAAATCGATTACCAATTCCTATCCCAACCCCAATGATAAATTGAATGTAATTTGTGCCCTTCAATTGTTATGCAGGCATACAAGTTATAGACCAATCAATTAGTGTTATTCAGAACGATTCTCGCACATAATCGTTAGGACAAGGAGCAATTTCACCAATGTCAAATCAACTGCAAGTGACATAATCTAGCAAATTCATTCATTGCCCATAATCAATCACAATTGAACATTCTAAAATGCTTAACATCATATTTTCTATCTTGCTCTAAATTTTCCATGTTCCTTGGCAAATTATATCAAAATCTATAAATAAATAAATTACACCCATATGCATGCAAATAATTTAATCCAAGAAACTGATAAAAGGAAACATATAAATGGCAAATACAGCAATTTGATTCATTGTCCATAATTTATCACAATCAAACAGTAAGTGGAAAAAGCTCAACATCAGATTCTCTCTTCTTTAAATTTTCCCATGTTCTTTGGCAAATTCCACAAAAAAAACATAAAAAAATAAAACGCAAGTAGATTATTTAATCAAGAACCTGACGAGAGGATAAAGATGAATAAACCATTTGTAATATAAGAGATAAGCTAAAAAAGAAAGAAAAACAAATGGGTAACAGAGAAATGCAAAGAAGAAGAACCAACAAGTTGTAAAGTTGCTGGTTTTACCAGTAGGAGTCAGTGCAGCATGAGAAACAGAGATGCCACGGCATGACTTGATTGGATATACAAAAATTGATGATACTTTTGCAGTTGGCTCCATCTTCTCTCTCAATGTATTTGGGTCGGTGTTGAAATGGTAGAGTCAATCTTTGACGATAAGAGCTTATGAATTGTTTGTTATATACATGAAATGAAGCCCGAATAGCGAAGAGTAGAAGATGACTTCCTTGGGTTCTTAGCCAGGTGCGTTTTAGATTAGAACAGAGTGGGTCCCAAGTCAGAATCAGAGGGTGGTCCCCTGTCAAAACTTAGCAACTTTAGTTCTTGGCAGTGTAACCGGCTCGATGAATGGATCGCGACCAAACCGATATAAATCAATTAAACCGAATTTTTTTACTTTTTAAATGATTAGTTATAAAAATTAACAAAATATACTTATAAATAATTTTATGATAAAAAGGTGATAATATATTTATAAATATAGAACTTTTTCAAATCATTATCTCCTCATATTAATCTATAACTATTAATTTTTATTGATGGTGCATAAATTATACCTGAAGTTTACGGGATCCACCTTTAAGTTTATAGGAATTATCTTGATCATATATTTTCACATTTCAATAATATTTATATTTCTCGTTAACATAAAATAATTTTGTAAAAATTTAATCATGGCCATGCACTTTTACATAATATTTTAGCAAGATGCATAGTTGTTACTGAAATATTAAAATATAAATTAATAACAAGTCTGCCGTAAATTTGAAAGTGCCAATTTTTATTTCATTGATTATCGAAATCAAACATTATATATTCTAACATGATAATGAAAATATCAAAATAAAAGTTATAATAATTTCACAAAACTGAATATAAATAAATAAAATTAAAAGTTTTGAAACATCCTCTTTTTGGTCCTGCAAAATAAATGACGGAAACCACATTTGGTATCGCAGATACCAAACTAGTTGTCACGACTCAAAACCGTGGGCCGGACCGGCACTAGGACCTAGGTAAGCTTAATGCACCCGAGGCCCGTAGTAAGCCAAACTATCACACTCCATCCCTATTATCATTAGACTATCGGAATAGTAATCCCATATTATGACATTTTCATAAAACAATCAGAGTTAATAATTTTTGACCCAGCATTAGTATTAAGTACTATTCGCAGCTTGGGCCCATATCCATATAAAAATATTTTCTCATACAAATATTTATTTGTCATAA
>CANUEX010008308.1:0-44062 GCA_948099535.1 Jatropha multifida
AAAAATATAACTGTCCACCTATTTTAATATAATCCAGCTTTCTAAGATAACCATCTTATATACTAAACAATTATTCAAATAATAATTATAATAAACCTTATATTAACTATCATCAAAATATTCACTATAATTTATTTTTCATTTATTTAACTTCAATAATCAGTCTAACTCCAAAATAGAATTTAACACCAACAACAATAATAATTCTATCTAATTAAAATCTTCAAATATAATTCGTTAGCAATTTTACCAAATTATTGAATCGGAGGAGGAGGAGACGGTGGCCGGTAGCAAGCTGAGCTTACTGGAACGGTGGCCGGCAGGAGGAGAGGAGTAGCTGAACGGGAGGCTGCTGATGGCGGCAGGAAGGATAGCAGCTGGGTCTGCTGGTTCACGCGTCAGAGGGAGAAGGGAGGAGCTGCTGGAGCTGGGCCTGTGTCGCGCGATGGAGGAGGGAGGAGGAGCTCGGTAGCGCGAGGAGGAGTTGGTGGAGCTTGGTGCTGCGCGCGGTCCGGCAATCGCAGAGAGGAAGAGACAGAGAGGCAGGGAGAGGCGAGAGAAACTGAGAGAGAGAGAGAGAGAGAGAGAGAGAGAGAGAGAGAGAGAGAGAGAGAGAGAGAGCTGGAGGCGTGGTCGGCGCGAGACGAGGCTTGAGGTGGCTGTAGCGCGGTGGTCGGCGCAGTGAAGAGAGAGGCCGGAGACAGGGAGAGACAAAGAGAGAGTGAGTTGAGAGGGAGAGCTGTTCGATGGAGAAGGAGAGAAGAAGAGGAAAATAAGAAGGAAAGAGAGAAAAGAAAGAAAAGAAAAAAAGAAAAAGAAAAAGAAAGAAAAAAAAAGTTAAGATTATTGATACAAAACAAATCATCCGACGATGGTTTGTCGGGGTGAAAAACACAGTAACGTACAGTGATTATAAAAAATATCCGACTAAAGTCTAATTTAAATTAATTCGGTCCAATAAAAAAAAAATATTGGTCCGATTTTTATTTGATTAACGGTTACTCGATTAATTTTAAGACGAACAAAAATGATTTTTGATCTCGATAATATTACGTGGCGTAATATTATTGGCTACTAATTTATAATTTAAATTTAAATAGAAATATTTCGAAATAAAAATTTCGGAGTATTACATGAAAGTAAAGCTAAGTTTTTATTTTTCCAAAGAACAAAATAAATTAAAAAAAAATTACAACACCGGGTCAGACCCGAAACTCCCTGTCCGTTTCCAGTGGGTTGAGGATTTGAGCGTCCCGACTCCGGATCTTAACTTTATTTATAAATTAGAAAAAAAAGAAATAAAAATTTCTTCTTCTCCAAGCCGCTTTGAGATATATTGCTTCTTACTTGAATTGGGCTCTAGGTATCGAACTTCTCAGTCGTATCTAAGCTTATTTGCTAATCTCACTGTCAAACAATAATCAGATCTGCAATCGAATTCTCCTCTCTTCTAAGATGGCTCCAGACCCAAACAGCAGCGGCGGCGGCATCGCTAGAGAAGAAACGTCGGTGAAGGTGCCGTCGAAGGACCCTAAAAAGAAGGACGAGAAGAAAGATGAGGATCTTGTGAGTATTGAACCGGTTAAATCTAATGTGTTTGCTTTTTTTCTAAGAATTTCCCGTTGAGTCTTTTTTTTTTCTTTTTCTTTTCATTAGCTGTTTTCCGCTAGGGTTTTTCAAAGTTGTGTAGAATTGATAGGGAAGTGCTGAAGTAGAATGGAATTGGAAGATAATGTCAGTAATATCTGTTTTTTTGAATTGAATACACAATTTGAGTTTTCCTAAACTTTGTATCTGGAACTCTATTTCTTTTATATTTAACATTTTAGCGAGCTCTGCTTATGTGATTGATATTCCTGCTGTTCGCTCGAGTTACACTCCTTTTGATCCACTGGCTTTCTTTTCCTGTTCTCTTTCTTTCCTGCCTCCAGGCGGGGTTCCCCTTCGGTGCTTACACGTCCTGCTGCCCGATTCTTATCTTTGGTCCTTTCCTTGCTTCGAAGAGCTTTCATAATTAGCTTAGAGAGGAGAGATAAAGTAGCTAAAATAAGGTTTCTGCTTTTCGTCCAGCTAGTAGCCTAACCAAACAACCAACCAACCCATGCTTTGCTGGAGCAGCTAAGAAAGTAGCTCTTAGAACTAGGTTTCTAAGAAAGACGTGTGGATATTCTATGAAATAAGAAAATTTTGTTGTATACTGGTTTTAATTTTCTGATGTGGCTCAATCATGTGCAGTCGGATGAGGACCTTGCTTTGAAGCAGCAGTTGGAATTATATGTGGACAGGGTTCAGGATACTGATCCTGGGTTGCAGAAGGTTGCTCTAGAGAACATGAGGTAATTCAAAGATGTAATCAGGGATGGCATTATGTTAAACTGTCCATTGTTTGATCTTTTTTTTATATGTAAATAAATATCTGTGTTTTTTGTATATTTGTTGTAGCAACTGTTGATTATTCTTGATGTTTGATCTCTTTCAGTGTTTTTCTGTTCATTATGGAAGCTATATTAATGCATTTGGTATACTTTTTTGTTTCTTTTGAAAATGGCCTATTATGCAATTCTTTACTGTGCTGTTGTATGGTAGAGTTAGAACTTTTGACGCTCTCTTTTGTGCTGTAATTCATTTTGTTCACATTAAAGAAAAGAGGCAGACAGACCTGAATTTTTCATGTCCTTATTGTTTAAGGAGTTAAATGCTGGAAAATGACATGGATGGATTATTACTGATATACCTATAGTTGATTTATGTGCTTTTGCATCAGATTGAGTTTGTTCTTCTTGCTGTCAAGAAAATGTATGCTTCAACTTGAAAAGGATGGTTTTGAAATGACTTTGAATGTATCAATACGTGTCAATGTTAGCAGCCCTAGACTTTTACCGATATAACATTTTTGATACCCCATATATGGAAAAATTCTTGCGATGAAACGTCTCACTGATAATGGGAAATTCAGTTTGTTGTTCATGCTGTCAAGAAAATATATGTTTCAACTTGAATACACTGTTTACCAAATGACTTTAACTCTACCAATATGTATCGGTGATGGGAACCTCCTAGATCTTACTGACACAACATTTATGATATCCCTTGTTCGGGAAATTGTTACAACATTCATGTTTCATTGTCACAATGTGGGAAAGGATTTAAAATATGAACTTGTGGTGTACGTTGAGTATTTTGGAGACATCCTTGTTACATTTTGGTTTGATGGTATGAAAATATCTTTCTTCCAGGCAGGAAATTCGGACCTCAACAAGCTCTATGACTTCTGTTCCAAAGCCATTGAAATTTCTTCGACCTCATTATGGAACTCTGAAGGCATATTATGAAACAATGTCTGACTCTGATCTGAAGGTCTGGATTCTGTTGAGGGCGTTGCTCTTTATCTTATTGAGTATCTGTTGTAGCTTAACCATGATACTTTTTCGTAATTGCAGAAGTACTTGGCGGATATACTTTCAGTTTTGGCATTGACCATGTCTGCTGAGGGAGAATTGGTACGCCTCATTGTTTAGGATTTTGAATTTATAATTATTTTCTCTTGTAGTGTTTGGAATGCAAACATGTAGGTAGGGAGTGTGTTTTAGTTTGTTTTGTCACTTGTGACCCTCTTCCTCTTCATGTTTTCTTGTGCATGCCATATTTCATAAACACTCCTTGACTTTTATTCTTTGCATGTGTCTGTTTGAAGCTCTATAGATTGTTAACATTTCATTTCTTGAGAATTTCAGGAGAGCTTGAAGTACCGGTTGCTGGGTTCAGAAGGTGATATTGGTTCATGGGGCCATGAATATGTCAGGTGAGTATCAATTCTTTGAGAACACAATTATTTTTGGTACTTTAAGTGTTATGAAGAAAGGGTGATTTATGAAAGTTTTTCAAAAATGACCTTGTTATTGAGGTGAGGATCACAGGTTTGAAGGTTCAACTAGAGTTGAACTGGGATGGTAATATATTTTTGTTATTTAAGTGATAAGTGAATACACATGCTCATATATATTGTATAATAAATGTTAAATTAGTTGTGAATCCAAATTAAAACATACTAAAATATGTTACATTTAAAGAAATAGTTAAAAATAAAGTCTTAGATAACAATAAGTTTATTTAGCACTAAGCCAATAAAAATAGCAAGAGTTTCAACTTGTGCTCGTAATTGTTGTTTCACAAAAGAAAAGTTTTAGCCTTTTAAATTGCAAGGAAAAAAACAGCTAAATATATATATGATTGTCTACAAGTCACATCTATATGTGTGGCCTGAATGATAGCACCTTTCTTTTCCTGGGTTTGACAACCCAAGCTTGCAAATATGACTGGTTTCCACAGCTGCCGCAGCATCTTATCTTTTCTTGAAGTTTCTTGTATGAGATCACATTACATTTCGATTTCTCTGTTATCAGGAACTTGGCAGGAGAAATTGCTCAAGAATATGCAAAGAGACAGGTTAGAATCTATCCTTTATTAATGATACTGAAATTTCTTATGAAGGAAGGCAAATGAAAACAAAAATTTTGTTTTTAAAGTAATTGCTATGATGACTATGATATGGTCTGTTGAATTATTAGGCAGCACAACTGGTTCCCTGTTGATGTGCATTTACAGCTTGAAACAATGCCATGTCCTATTTTTTTTATCAATTTCTGATTTTGTCTCTTGGATATGATGTTGCAGAGTGAGGAGACCTCTATTGAAGATTTAATGGAACTTGTAACACAAATTGTTGCTTTTCACATGAAGGTAGGCCTCAAAATCGTTTTTCAGCTATGGCTTTTATTCACTGCATTGAAGAAAGATGCACACTTGAGTAGTAGAGTGGAAAAAATGATCTTGGTTGATTAAATCCCCAAATGCTATGTAACGTATAACTCTGTCATATGTAAGGACACCTGGTTTCTGAACCTAATATATGGTTTTTATTTTTCTGGTAGCACAATGCTGAACCTGAAGCTGTTGACCTTTTAATGGAGGTACCAAGCAGTGTTCCTTCATTTTATCTTCTCCTTTGATCCAATGTTATATATGCATATAACTATCCCTACATTTCTGAACTTGACTTCCTATAATTTGACTTACTCAGGTTGAAGACCTTGATCTCTTGATTGACCATGTGGACAGCACAAATTTCAAGAGGACATGCCTATATCTTACCAGTGCGGCAAGGTAATTAAAAGTATACTTTATATTTATTTAATGACCATGTTATGTAATAGGTTGCAAAGCATTTTCCCTTTGCCTTTCTGCATTAATAGTGTAAATTTTTTTGAAGTGGTGCTTATTTGTACAAACAAAAGTCAATGTTGAGATCCATATGTAAGCAAGAAAAACCTTTAATTGGATAGTTGTCAAACTGAAATACTTCTTTTAAGGAGATAATATCATTACTTTTACTCTGCCCTTAATCCTATTAGTATTTGTAGTTTGAGCAATAATGCTTGAGATTACCTGCTGTGACACAAGATATCTTCATTTATAGAGCTGTGTATATTTGTGTATTTGTATTCTCTATACCTCTCTCTATCTGATAATGACATTTGCATGTTATGATGAAATGCAGATACCTTCCTGGACCAGATGATATGCTTGTTCTTGATATTGCATACATGATATATCTCAAATTTGAGGAATTTTCAAATGCACTTCAGATTGCACTATTCCTCGATAACATGCAGGTTTGATCATCTTTATGAATTTTGGAAGCTTTTTTCCTTTTAATTCCTTGCATATTTAACCTATTTTTAAAGAGAAGTGGACGCAGGATTTCTTGTTCAATGTTAATTTGAATTACTACGGCCTTAACTGATTTGCATTATTTTAGTATTGAGCAATCTGATGGCTAATGCAGGACAGATAACACTATCCTTAAACTATAATTCTGCACTAATTCTACAACTCCAAATATGTGTTTTCAGTATGTGAAGCAAGTTTTTACAGTTTGTGATGACGTGCTCAGAAAGAAGCAATTCTGTTACATTGTTGCTCGACATGTAAGTTTTGAATTTCTAAGATGTATGAGGCATGAGTTTTACCCCCATTGTAAGTAATGATTGTTTGCTGAATGCCGTTTCACTTATGCAGGGAATAACTTTTGAGCTTGATGATGAAATGGCTGCGGATGATGAGGACAGAGAAGCATTGCAGGAAATCATCAATAACACCAAATTGAGTGAAGGTTATTTAACTCTTGCTCGGGATATTGAGGTCATGGAGCCCAAATCTCCTGAGGATATTTATAAGGTTAGGATTCTGGTGTCTCATAAAATGCTGAAACTAGATTTAACTTTAAATTTATTTTAGCTTTTATATTTCATATCATAATGCAATGATACTATTGTTTGCTTTGCAATTTTGTGACTTGCTTGCTTGATTGTTCTAGGCTCATTTGCTTGATGGCCGGGCAAGTTCTGGTGCTAGTGTTGATTCTGCTAGGCAAAATTTGGCTGCTACATTTGTCAATGCATTTGTCAATGCAGGCTTTGGACAGGTAAATATTGTCAATTTGCATGCAAAATGCCTGGTGTTAGGTGGGTTACATTGATAATTATTGTTATATCGGTCACAGGATAAGTTAATGACAGTTCCATCAGACTCTACAAGTGGTGCTTCTTCAGGAAATTGGCTTTTCAAGAACAAAGAACATGGAAAGGCCAGTGCTGCAGCAAGTCTGGTATGCATTCTTTCACCATTATGTTTTCATCTACGAGTTGTCTGCAAATTTCTCACATGTCAATTATAACAGGGTATGATCTTACTGTGGGATGTTGACTCTGGACTTGCTCAAATTGATAAATATTTCCATAGTAATGACAATCATGTCATTGCTGGTGCACTTCTAGGAGTTGGGATTGTCAACTGTGGTATCAAAAATGATTGCGATCCTGTGAGTTTTGTTATTTTGATTCCAGAATAATGTAAATAATATTGCCAGTTATATTATGTTTACATTGTACTTTTTTCAGGCACTCGCGCTTTTAGGTGAATATACAGACAAAGATGATTCCTGTATCCGAATTGGAGCAATAATGGGTCTAGGAATTGCATATGCTGGTTCTCAGAATGAGCAGGTAAAGGCATCTTGCTGTTTCTTTTGTTAGCCATGGTAGACTTTCTTTCTATCAAAATACTCCCTCATAATTTACAATTTAGAGTAATTATGTGCCTGCTTAAGTTTGTAGCTTTGTTGCCAGCTAACAGTATCGTTTCCTGAATTAGATTTTATTTGGTTCAACAAAAGCTCATTTTTTATACGGTTGACAGATACGTGCTAAATTGTCTCCCATACTTAATGATGCAAAAGCCTCTCTTGATGTAATTGCATTCACTGCAATCTCTTTGGGCTTGATATATGTGGGATCTTGCAACGAAGAAGTTGCACAAGCTATTATATTTGCATTAATGGACCGAAGTGAGTCAGAATTGCAGGAGCCCCTTACTCGGTTCTTGCCCCTTGGCCTTGGTCTTCTATATCTTGGGAAGCAGGTAAAATTGCTATTGTTTGAATTTTTCTTATTTATACTATGTTCTCCCTTTACAACTGAGGTAGGAAATGCAACTTATTTACATTCTGGTTGTATTGCCTGTGCTATGTTAAACAGGAGAGCGTGGAGGCCACAGCAGAAGTTTCCAAGACATTTAATGAAAAAATAAGAAAATACTGTGACATGACTCTGCTTTCTTGTGCATATGCGGGGACTGGGAATGTTCTCAAGGTATTGTATCAATGTTTTTCAATATAATAAAATGGTTATTAGAATGTTCTCAGTTAAAATCATTCTTCCAATTCACTGCCTCTTTTGCAATACAGGTTCAAAATCTTCTGGGTCATTGTGCTCAACATCTTGAGAAGGGTGAAACCCACCAGGGACCTGCTGTGCTTGGGATTGCTATGGTTGCAATGGCTGAGGAATTGGGGCTTGAAATGGCAATCCGCTCATTGGAGCATCTTTTGCAGTATGGGGAACAAAATATCCGCCGTGCAGTTCCTTTGGCTCTTGGACTCCTCTGCATATCTAACCCAAAGGTATCAACCCTTCATAATTATTGAAACTTCAACAGACTTTTTTTTTCTTTTTTGATATAAAATTAAGGAAAACTTTGTTAATTACCTTATTATTTCAATTTTTAATTGCTCATTTTTCTTTCAATCAATCATCCACAGACTATGTGGTTAACATGAAACCATGTTTGTACAAGTGAGCTCATTGAATTGCTTTCCTACATATATGATAAGAGTTAGAAATTTATGTGATAATTCCAAATTTAATTAAGCTCCTTGTGAGTATAGAAAATAATGACTTTTTTTGCTTGATGATTTAATAATTTGTTTGCTTACCAAACTATCTACCAGGTTAATGTTATGGATACGTTAAGCAGACTCAGCCATGATACCGATTCAGAGGTTGCAATGGTAAGATGGAGTCGGCTTGGATCCTTATTTCTTAATTTTTCAAATCCCCTGTGATATTCTGTCTAAAAGTTGCAAAATTTGTTTAAATGCTGCAGGCTGCAGTTATTTCTTTAGGTTTGATAGGTGCAGGAACCAATAATGCTCGAATTGCTGGCATGCTTCGCAGCCTTTCAAGTTATTACTACAAAGATGCCAGCCTCCTGTTCTGTGTAATGTTTCTCATAAATTGTTTTCTTGCTTATTGTAGTTATGCCACGTGGTTTTACTTGAGATTGATTTCAATTAGCCTTTTCCAGGTAAGAATTGCTCAGGGTCTTGTACATTTGGGTAAAGGCTTACTGACTCTTAATCCATATCATTCTGATCGATTCTTACTATCACCGTAAGTGGCTTCAACCAGCAAGAATCTCCTAGCTATTATGGCTTTTATTCAAAGAACCTGAGTTTTAACTTCTGTTCGGCTTTGTGCATGCATGCTCTTGTTTTTAGAATCAACTGACCAGATCTGTATATGTCCTTTCCCTTTAGGACGGCTCTTGCTGGTCTAATAACGATGCTTCATGCATGTCTTGATACAAAAGCTATCATCTTGGGAAAGTACCATTATGTTCTCTACTTCCTTGTTTTAGCAATGCAGGTTTGTTTCAGTTTAAATTATTTCTTTTCTATACATGCTAATATCTTTAGCTAGATGTATCAATTGTCTCCTCACTACTATGTTTCCTTACAACACAGCCGAGGATGTTGTTGACGGTCGATGATAATCTGAAACCTTTATCTATACCTGTTCGGGTAGGACAAGCTGTTGATGTTGTTGGTCAGGCAGGTCGACCAAAGACTATTACTGGCTTCCAGACCCACTCAACCCCAGTGCTTCTGGCTGCTGGTGATAGAGCTGAGCTTGCCACCGAGAAGTGAGATCTTCTCTCGTTTGTAGTTCTTTAAATTTTACCAGTGAGTTGAGAGAGTAAATTAATGGTCAAGCTTCTTATGCAGGTATATTCCTCTTTCACCCATTCTTGAAGGTTTTGTAATCTTGAAGGAAAACCCAGATTACAGAGAGGATCACTAATAATCGACTGGGACATGAATTTGTTCGGTATCAAGATAGTTCCTTGCCTAATAGCTTTAAGCTTAGAGAATCAAATTTTGTTTGGGATTCTGGGCAAGATTATACTTGGATGCAGGCTAATTTGGTCATTTGTTTCCCCTGCATTTGTTCGAATCACTGGTCAATGTGAAACAAAGGGCATTTGTTCGAATCAACAGGTCAATGAGGAGGAAGGAAACCACAGCTAAGACTGATATGAGACACTTGCTTTCTACTTATCATGGTTTTATGTATATTGGACATGGTGGCTTGTCGACCACCACTGCTATAATCTTAACAAGAAGAAGTATGCCCCTATGTTAAGGAAAAATTCTCTGTGGTTTTTTTTTTACTGCTTATTTTTAAACTTTTACTTTTACACTATTTCTTGGAATGTTAAGATTCGCTTCAGCTCGTCGGCTAGCTATAAATTCTGGTCAAGTGCGTAATTACAAATTTAAGCAAGCTCGCGTGGTACAGGTTATTGTAGTCAACATAATTTTGGAGAATAGAAAATATTTATTATGATTTTTTTTCCGTTAAACTCGTTTCAAATGGCAATATTATAGAAATATTGATTTATTGATGCCTTTGTTTTCTGTTTTTGCATAATTTTTTCTTTTTCTGAATTTTCTCATAACTGGTAAAATCGACCGTAGGGATAACTTATTGTAAGGGTACTTATAAACCGCTTAAATCATTCAAATTTGGTTTTATTTCAATTTGTCAATTTTGAAAAATTGAATTGTTAATTTGGTTTTAATAATAGAATTAAACCAAAATCTTTATATATTCATATATAGTTTATTTGAAATTTGAAGTAATCAATGATTCAACGAAGTTTTGAATGAAACTGAAACATAATTTTATATTAATTAGAAAAATTATATAATTATTTTGTGGAAGTCTAAATATTAAATATTGTTTGTCGAAATTACTACAGATTATGTTAAATTATATGTTAGGTTAAACTCGTCTTTGATATGCTGTTCCATGATTTCCTTTTTAATAAAATAAAATTTTTCTTTTTATTTGAAAAAGAAAAAGGCTTCAAATGTCTAACATTTGAATTCTATATTAATAAATTTTTTATTTTATTATTCATATCGCTTTTTGCATTTTCTTTCGCCCTATTTCAGCTGAGTATCGAACCGCATCATAAGAGTAGTTTGATGAAAGCAATAATACAATTAGAGATATTATTAAATAACAATGTATTGCACTGCAAATCTTTTGATTTTCTAGTTTTCTACCATTGACAACTATCATGTATTTGCTGTGAATCAAACTATGTTGAGAAGCAATAAATGCCTTTGCTGCAAATGCTTAGCTTCAGAACTTTACATAAATCTTCTTCATGCAAAATAAAAAAATTTCTTTATTTTGTACACTTACGGCTAGAAATATTATTCATCTATCACGGATTAGCTTTCACACACAATAATAATTTCCAAATAAGAGTAAGGGATTAGCAAATGATAAAAAAATTTTCATTTTCGAGATGTTCTGAGGTAAAAAAAAAAAAAGAACAACATTGTGATATGTTAAATGTATTGTCACCGTTTGGTCTAATACAAGACAGATAATTTTAGGCTAATGCAGAATGGTCATACTCCCACAACACACATTGAACGCGAAGAAAAAAATGAAGGCATATCAAATCCATGAAGAAGCTATATATTGGTATGACAAAGAACGCAGATGGCTCGTAAGGCACATGTGATGTGAAGAAAGTATTGAAGATTTTTTGTTTATGTCTTAACTACAAGTGTCTTCAGTTCACAGGGCTAAAACTAAATCCTGATCGTACCGATTTAAGGGAGGAAAAAACAGAAAGAAAGAAAGAAGGAAGAAGGAAGGAAAGAAAGGGGCTAGTTATAGCATAGCATGCCATTTTCCACTATGTAAACCTATTCCTTTAAATTTAAACCACAATCTTTATGCTAATACAACAAAAAGAGAAAAGAAAATCACTCGTGAAATGAGAATTTCCCTTGTTTAATTTAGGCTGATACTTTTAAAATATATGCAACCCTCTTCTGTCTTTAATCTTGTAGTACACAACAAAACATTAATTTTATCGAAAACCAACAAAAATTTCAAGGCAAAGACTCCTCCCCTTGGCTCCCCTGCTCATCGTACAACTCCTGATTCTCATACTGCAAATTATTAAACTCATTTTGATTCTCAAAGTTCCCATAATACGCCTGATTTTGAGTATTGATCTCTTTTCCGATTTGATACTCATTAGCAGGATTATAATAGTTCTCGTTCTTCGCATTGTAAGAGTACTTTCCACCCGCCATATATCTGGTGTCACTCATTCCGAATTGCCGATTGTTCTCATACCCATTGTTGTTGTAGTAATTGTTGTTTCGATTGCCTGTTTCAGAGCCATCGCCACTTGCAAGCTCATAACCATTACTGTTATATTTATAATTACCCGTAAAGCCATTGTAGTTCTTCTGATTGGCTATTTCATGGCTTTCACTAGCAACGTCGTAGCCATTGTAGTTATTCTGATTGGCCGTCTCATGGCTTTCACTAGCAAGCTTGTAGCCATTGTCGTTGTTGTTGTTGTTGTAACTGCCAGTATAGCTGCTTTTATCGTTGTAGTTGTTATATTTGTAGTTTTCGCCATCAACTTCTTCGTTAAAGATTTCGTTTCCATCTTTTGCTGGGGTGAAAATGTCAGACCTACCATTTTCGCTAGTCGGCGCTGGTGCTGGTGCTAGCGGTGCTACAAATGGGGATGGTGCAGGTGCTTCAATTGGTGAAAGTAGTGAAGGTTTAGTAGGTTCAAAGTTGGTAGTGCTGAAATGGGTAATCTTGCTAAAGAATTTGCTCTCTCTTGCTTGGATTAAGCTAGAGGAGAAAAGCATTACTAGAAATAAGTAGGAAAATGCATTGTCACGAAAAGAAGCCATTTTTGGAGAGCAATTGACAAAAATGGGAATTGGATTTTTTTTTTGGGTTTGAGATTTCATTTCCCACAAAGTTGTTATATACATATATATGTATATAACAACTGAGTGAAATGAGCCGGAGAATTATGCGTGGATTGGGGAGAGGAGATGTGTTTGTGGGGTAGGAAATAATAGGAATTAGGGCAGGCTTGCATGTGACTTCAATGAAAGTGTCCAATAAAGAGGGCACCTAACTAATTTATAAGAAAAATTAAATATAATTTACTATAATTTCAGTCAAAAGTGAACATTTCATTTCTCTTTATTAGCTAACAAAAGAAAATGCATAAGCTCTCTTTTGCTTTTATGGTATGGTAGTGTGAAAATTGAATTTGATGATAGCTTGAATTGGCGGTTGAGTTAGTTAGGGAATAGGGACTAACCATAAATTAAAGGTGAAAGCAGAAGGAGGGTAGGGCCCTAAAAAATAACTAAAAGTTTAACCGTTAATGTATTATATTTCTTTAAAAGTTTAACCGTTAAAGAAAGGTAAAACTCTTTCAAATGTGAAAATTTTAAATTTCGAACCTTATCATAGGTAAAAGTCATCGAAAAATTTAATTTACTTTTACCTATATAATAATAATTGACATTATATAATGATATATAGCCTTAAAAAATGGATTAGGGCACAAGCCAAGATTGCAGATTTCGTATATACTAGAAATACTATTATTAGTTGTTAGAATAGTCAAATAGAAGATGCAAGAGGGAGCAAATTAGTCAAAAGAGGGTGGTCTTGTTTGTGGGCCATGTTAAAGGCATATATGTTGATTTTATTCTTTGTTAAATTAAAAGTTTTAAGTAACCTTCAAGGGATTTTATGACTCATTGCGTGATGATCGGACCTAACATTTCAATCTTTTTAGGGTTGACTACAGATTGTAGGGTAAGTAAGAGACCTTCCAAAGGAATATTTTAATGGGCTTTTAGATTCAAATCTTGAGAGAGATTCTAGACTTATAGGCCCTATAGCTCGAAAGCCCATGATTTATTATTGCTATTATCCTAACTAGACCACTTCACCGTTCAAATTGTTTGACCCCACACTTATTCCCGAGGCCCATGGCTCAAGGGCCGAAGCCATAGAATGGGGTGAACAGCCCATCTTTTTATTTTAAAGCCCATTAAGGGTAATGCAACCCATAAAGATAGACATTACAATTACAATTAGAACATTGAAGAGGAGATGTGCCAATGGCTTTTTAGTCACGTTACCTCACTTAGCCATATAAGTTAAGAGTCATTGGTATTGAATGACCTATTTCAACTTAATCACTATCTCCATTTCATAATATTTATCATATTTAAAAAAATATTTTATTTTAAATTACTTGTAACATTTGCAATTTCAAGAAGTAATAAATCTTTTTTTTTTATATTTACCCCTTATATATGACTAATAATTATTATTTTAATTTAATAATTTTTAAATTAGTACTAAATTAGGGATATTATTTAATAATTTATTGTAATTAAAAATAAATTTAATGGTTTTTCAAATAATTTGAAATTTTGAAATGTGATAAATATTATGAAAATATACATAGTATAAATTATAAAATTAATTAATATTCGAAATGTTTGTATAAGCAATAAAGGCATGCAGATAGTGGATTCAACCAATAAATCAAATATAATCAATAAAAAAAATAATTTACTATGTAAAGTAAATGAAATCTTCTTCCTTTGTTCTTGAATACGTGTTCTTGTTTGCTACAACACATGGATTAAAAAAATTAATTAATACTCTAACTCGATTAAGTTTTTCAATTTTAGTTGATTTCAGACTTAATTCAATTTAATTTTTAATTTAAATTTTTTTTCATAAAATAAAAATTAAATCCAACAAAAAATAAAAATCAATAACCCTAATATGGAAATCCCTTTCTACCTTTGCTATGATTCGGTGCCTTCCAAACCAATCAGATTCGCATAAATGGATCAATGTTTTTAGAATATACTTTCAGCTTCAAAGATGGAAAGTCACGTTCTCGAGTATTAGCTTATCTCTGCCACGTCACTGTTGAGGGCTTCAAAGGGCCCAACAAGGGCCAATCCTGTGGCTGCTAAGTCTTGCCATTGGCATGAGCGTGCCATCTCGTGAACCTTGATAAATTATTCGATACCTTTACTGTGGGCCCTCGTGCAGGGAATCATTGCCTTATTCCACGTGTCGACTAATGATATTGTCCATATTACAGGTGATTAGTCGCTGACTTCGTTTGTCTTTCTACAATTGGGACCATCCGATATTTTAACGCCACACATCTGTATGTGCTTTGCTATATTTGTATTTTCCTCCATTCTTCTACGCGTCACTCGGTGGAAATTTCTAGCCTACACCCTAGTGTATCGGTAGTCCCTTACGTCAAGCCAAATATATAAAAAAAATGTTTTTTGAAAATATATTACTGTTATCTTTTGCTGGAAATATCTCTGTTTAAATTAAAATATTATTTATAATTAGATTGGTATATAGATGAATTGATACTTGGGTCGATATATATACATTTTGATGGTTGATGAGCAATGCAATTATCTCCTTATCAAACTTGAATTGATAACCATAATCTAATTAAGTTTTATTAGTGGATAATTTATAAGTCACTTAGATGGAATTTTATGTTCCAATATTAATGCAATTAGAATATTTTAATTTTTATTTATCAGGTTAGTATTTTTTTATTTTAAAATAGGAATAATTTTTTCACAATAATACTATCATATTTAAATATATACTGGCCATTATTAATAATGGTGGATTCGACTCTATGATGTGGTTCCAGATCGTAAAAATCTTTTGCGGCGAATTGTATCTACTTCTTTAGTTTATAATCCTAGGGCATGATATATAATTTGATTGGAGGGCAAATGGAAGAGTTACAACTCAAAGGAACTTATGGACTATAGCACTTCAATTCTGACGCTCAAATTAATTGTTTTAGTACTTGTTAATTGCTTTAATGGCGTTTAGCTGTTCAGCCGTTTGAGTACCTTTTCATGAAATGTTACATGGTTTGACTTTTCACAAAACGCTATTTTAATCTCTAAATTAATTACTTTGAAATTTAGGGCATATTCCGCAAAATTAACTGTTTTGATAACTGTTAATTAGCTGTTTTAATCACTTTTAATTATGAACAGTTTAAATAGATTTTCATAAAACGGTAAAACTAAATATTATATAGATTTAACTTTTCACAAAATATTATTTTAATAATTAAAAATTAATTTATACGATATACTGTATTTTGATCATTACTTAAAAAGCTATTACTGAATATAGGCGTAATGAATTAATTATATGTTAACTGGATTATGTTATTGTAAACAATTATTTTTTTTACTGAAGGTTATATATTTATAATCTAAAGATAATACACTATTATGGATCGTAATTTATCTAAATTCATAAAATGAAGCTCTTTAATTGCTAAATTATAAAAGAAATGTAAATGCTTATTGTAGATCCGTACGCATAGAGTCTCATATTTATATATACGCGGAATCATTACACAGAAAGAAAAAAACATCTTACTTTATTATTGAACATAGCTAATTAAGCTATTAATGAACAAACCTGCCGTTGAGGAGGAAAAAAAAAGAGTAAGAACAAGAAAGGAAAAGAAAGTTAATAAGAGGAAAATCGATCGGAGATGAGATTGTGCAGGCAAAACGCAGTGGAAATGTCGTCAAATTTAGGGTTTTTGTGGTTCTTGAAAAACCGTTGATGAAGAACAAACTGCCTTTGGGAGGATTTTCTAGTTAATAAACTCAAGCAGTACAAGTGGGAGGTAGCTTGGCGACGCCTTGTCGTTGCAGCTCTCCTAAAACACCATCAAGAGATGGTGGCTTTAATCCAAGAGGAAGTGGCAGCCCTGGCTTTGCTAAAACATCGCCAACGGCTGCATCTACGCTCTCCTTCGACTGTAATAATAATGCAAACTTATATTAGAGAAACAACAAAATCTCATATAAATGTAAATAACCCCGGCTAGCTCTGGGTTCGAGTGGTGTTTCACCTCTAACCACAATTCATTGGCTGATTCGTAAACATCAGTCGGTTCAGCGTCCACTTAGTTCGAAGAAATCAATACCATACTTCACATGTTACATTTATACATGCATGGACGTGATATTTTTTTTTCCTTGTCATGCAAATGTACACATAAGATTTTTAAATTATTATTCAATTAGAAAAAAAGAGTAACATTCTACCAATAAAGTGGGTGTATATGTAGCTTGCCTTCCCCATTTTCGTGAGGGTAAAGATTTCTGAAAATTTATCTCTCTAATAATTATAGCCAATAGCACACTGTTTTTTAGAGTATCGGACACGTCTGTAGCGTCCGAGAAATATTAGTTAGTGTTCGATACGTAATCCATATAACCTAGAATATAGGTATGAAATTATCTAGCAAGTGAATATTATAAATTAAGGAGACTTACTGGATAAAAGTCGAAGACAGGATGGGGAGCTGTTGATTGTCTAGGGAGGACTCCAATGCTTGAAGGGTCTACTTTGAACATGGCATGGGGTGGAATACCTGGCACTGGAGCTGTGGGAAATCTCTGAAAAAACAACATTACATACAATGGATCATATAAGATAAAAAGAGATTCTGAAACTAAAGAAACAAACAACATGAAGGGTCCACAGCTGTAAGGCAATTATTACTTACTGCTGGTGCCATTGGTTGTGGAAAGCAAGGCGTTCCTGGCGGGATTAATCCGTTTGGAACCTGCAAGAAACAAACAATTATTACGCCGGTTAGAAACTAATGGCGCTTTCTTAACACTAATTAAGTAAAACTTAAATTAACGAAAAGAAAAAAAAATGAAGTATTGAAGGCTTACTTGTTGCTGATGCCAAAATGAAGGGTCTGGTGGTGGTGCAGGCCATGTTTGGGGAGGTGGTGGCGGTGACGGTGAATGGGCTAGGTGTTTAGGCCACATGTGCATTAGGGAGTGGTCTATTGGAGGATGACCCCAAACGTGTAAAGGTCTAAAGTGGAGGTGGTGCATGGTTGTCGTGGGTGGAAATCCCATGGTTGGTGCATGCCAAGGGCTCACCTCTCGCTTTCCGCCGGTACCACCACCACCTCCTGTAGCTCCATATATTTGCCGTCTGTGGCTCCATGTTGCTGCCTCAGCTTCACGCGCTAGCAAATGCTTCCGGTGAGATCTATATTTCTGCACATGTTCAACAATTAATTAACATCTTCTTCAACTTGAAAGATAAAAATTTCACCTTATAAGAAATCTACTAAACATGTCGAGTTCTCCCATTAATATTTATTTAGGTTAATATTTAAAATGTATCAAGAACATAATTCTTGAGAATGTCTAATCAAAGATATATATTTCAAATGGCAATAAATATAAAATTTATGTTACTCAATTTTTTTCAATTAATTTCACTGTAACTGAAGTTTGAAACTCAAGATATACTATCTAGATATCATTAAGCAAAAGTTGATTGGTTCTGAAACAATACAAGACAAAATAAATAGTCCTTGAAGATTGCTTCTGATAGAAGAAAATGAAAAGGCCTCAAGATCTTTCACATGGAAAAAGAACAAAAAAAAAAAAGAAATTTGCAGGAAATCTTGTGCTAACCGATAAGAAAAAGTACTAGTGATAAAAAAGAGCAAGAGTGAAGTATGTACTTGGAGATGGCTTGCAATATTATGGCGAGTGAGACAGTCAATTCGCATAAGCTCTAGAATTCTTGAAGGCACTGCCTTATCCACCCCTAATTGCTCCACTGCCTGTACAAATCTTCTGTGCAGCTCTGGCGTCCAATCCACCTACACGCAATTCAAGAGACTATTTATTCACTATTACACTAAAAGACAATCCCTTCAAATCAATCCCACAAGACATGAGTATGGCTGTGTTCTTGCAAAAGCCCTCCAACCTTGGCTAATCCATGAACGAACTTATGATTCTCGTGAACTCTTTTGTCCCCGTGAAAATTAGTAATTAAATATTCATAATTGAGCGAAACCTTGATTAATTAATTTGCATAACATATACGTAAAAAGTAATTTTACCTTCACTTTCCTCTTCCCTTGATTATTCTTGGCTTGTGTTGATGATGATTTTCTTCCTCTATCACTTTCTTTAGAAACTGAATTAGTATTTGTATTATTATTAATCACCACAGACTCATCCCTCTTGCTTATAATCTCCTCTCCTCTTGTACTCAAAGTCGAATCCAACCCAGACCCCGAATCCGAATTTGAGACCTTGTCTTCCTCCTCTTTTCTTGTAATGTTTTCCACTTTGTCATTAGTAATAACCGAAGTATTCATCTCTGATTCCTCTCTGCCAACGGAAAATTCAGCAAGAATTTCAGGGTCCATCTCCAAATCAGGCAACATATCTCCACCGTTGATACCCACAAAAAAATCGTCGAAACTGATGCTTTCAAGGAAGTCCGGGAAGTCTTCATTGGCGGCTGCACTAAAACTCTCCATATGTTGTTGGCTCTGATCATCTTCTGTGGAGGTGGTGATTCTCAAAGGTGACAAAGCTAGCATCAATTCAAGCAAATTAAAAATGTTAGTTAATAGAAGTTGAATATACGTATATATACATCCAACTAGGTGCAATTATTATATATATTGCATGTAATACAGTATAAGGAAATTTAGGGTTTGAAGAAATGGATTCTTTTTCTAATCTAGCTCTCTTTGGTTTTTATTTGTTTTCTTGTTTTTCCGGTGCTTGAGTCTGAATTTTGGAGATGATAGAGAGGAGGGGACAGTGGGAGCATTTGACATGTTAATTAAAGAGGTTTTTGTTGGTTTTCTTGTTTTACAGTGTAAGTGGGAGTGTGGAAAGATTGAATCTCAGCCACAACTTGTGTTGAGATCTCTGAGATTTGTTTGTTTTTATGTTCTCGTTTTGTTTGCATTTGCAAGCTTTGTGTACTCATAATTGCTCCTTCTCTCTCTCTCTCTCTCTCGTATGACCTATATATATATATATATATATATATATATAGTATTTTCAGTTTTTGTGGATAGCCTTTTTCTGTAGATTTCAAAACTTGAAAGTACTCGTGAACTTTATTAATGTTGTAAATATAATGTAATATATATGTAAATCCATGCACTACTTATTATTTTTTTCGAATATTCTCACACTTTCTTTCTTTAATACAAAACTAAAGTATCTCTTTTTATAAATTTGTTTCATCGATTCAATTTCTAATCTTGCAAAGATCGTGGGCTGAATTGAATTATACACGGCATCATGTTGTTAATAGAGAAAAAGAAAGCAACTGTTCATCAGTTGCAATAATCTAAATAACAACTACATTCTGCACTGCAAAATTATTTCAACCACAGAACCCAGACTTTTCAAATTGAATAATAATTCAATTATGACTGGAAGGTGACGATAGATACACATGACCCCCACTTATAATGTATTTTCTTTTCCAAGTTAGGATAATATTGTTTTTTTCAAATTTGTCTGGATTTCATGATTTGTCAAGGAAAATTGAAATGTAAAATGATGTACTGTCCGACAGTAATAAAAATAATTTCAATAGTAAACTTTCATTTTATTTTACTTGAAATAGAGTTAACTGTTTAAAATTTTCTAATTTACAGTTTTTTTTTTTAAGAATTTGAACAGGAGGAGGAGACAGATCACTGTGTTGCTGGTCTGGTCCTCCTTGTCCTTTCCTAGAATAGAAATCATATCACTTTCACCCAAATGAAATTGTCCTTGCATTTGCATATATAAGCTTAACTAAATATATATCAACTTCACAGCAATCTATTACAGTTAACAGTGACACACTGTGCCACTATGACAATGAAATATCTTTTATCATTTTCAAAGGTTAAATTCATAAATTCACTCTCGGAAAAAATTATGTAATAACTCATATTTTGTAAACAATTATTCTCTTTATTACACTAAAATTGTTAATTCTAAATTATTTTTTGGTGAAATTTGGGTAATCAAATCGTAATAAATGACAGACATAAAATATCTTTCTTCGTACATTTATTTTCAATCTTGTACTATAATTTGCAAAATAGTTTTCGAACGGTGACTCGGGACCTAACAAACAACCTGCGATTTCTTGACTGAACCTTTCGTAAGTACTAGGAAAAAAAAATTAATGATACCTAGTTTTTGCAGTACAAACTCATTACATTTGCCAATTTAATCAACCGTCTTATTCTTATCATATAAATTTATCGGATGAAGATATAAAAGGAAAAAAATAAATATAATAAGAAATTAAAATTAAATTAAGCAAATAAGAAATCATATAATTCAAAATTAAAATATGGGTCCCGAAAATAATTAGTCAACAAAAAATACTATGTCATGTCAATGTAACTAACAGATTGATGAATAGGGAATTAGCCCTGAAACAATTAGAGGCTTCCGACGGAAGGGGGGCTGAAGTCGTCGACCAACGCCCTGTTGGTGAAACGTATATGAATTTGATTACATTGCACAAATATAAAATTAATTTAGGAAATGTGAAAAGTAAATATTTCTTATTTTAAACTGAATTACATCTCATTAAGAATTATGATTAATAACTAAAATTAGAATTTGAGAGGAAATAATTAAAATTTCCGAGTAAGCGAAGGTCAATTAGTTCAGGATGTATGGATATATGTGGACCAAAATGGAAAGCAAAATTTGAAAAGGAAGAAGTTTAAACGATAAGGACACATAGATGTCCTTATTGAAATGGTCCTAACGATAGATAAGGACATACATGTTACAAATGGGTCCTCAAAATAGCAATTATTGTAAGTGCTGGCGATTATGTTGTAATTAGGAATCTAAGTTTCACTGTCAATACGTATGAGGGTTTAGGGGTCATTTTCTAAAATAGGTACCCCTGTCTTTTTTTTTTAAAAAAAAAAAAATATATATATATATATATATATAGCCCTCGCTAGGGTCCCCCTTCCCGATCTCACAAAGGGTAGAGTTGGGCCATTTATTGCTTGTGACATGTTTTTGTGGCATCGTATTTATATATGAATTATCTTTAATTAATTAATAACATATTTAAATTTGAGCTTATAATGAATTGATTTACCTTTAACACAAAATGACCTAAATCATTTTGATTGGTTCGCCATGTTCATTATATGTTATTTTACTCAATTTATATTTATAAAATATGAAATTACTCAAACACTTCAACGCTCTTCTCAAATGACAATTAGACCACGACCCAGCACGAATCCAATAGGCTACGGCACATGTCGAAGTCCTATGCTCTAAAACTATATTAAAAATCTGGTATAAGAGCAATTAATAAAATTCAATTAATAATTAGATTTACTTTTTAACAGAAAATGTGGTTGATGCAATCTTCTCATACTGAATTTATGATGAGATTAGCCACATGGGAAGCAAAATTGACTGATGCAAACAGCGCAAGTCTCAACATTATTTGGTGATGGTATATAGAGAGAGCGATACACAGAATATAGGACTTTTGTTTTTAAAGGGTCATGAAATAGTGATATTTTAATGGGAGCAAAAGATGTGAATAACAGCTTTTTGTCTTTCCTTGATTGGGCTTTGTGGTGAGAAGTATCTTGTTTCTATCCCACACTCATGTCTTTATCTTGTGCGTGTGGGTGTAATATCTATCTAGCAATTTCCTTTTTTCTCTTTTTTCATATGTATAATATTTCCATACTTAGCTCTGAGGCCATACCCACGTAGAAATTTTTTAACAATAATAACTCTAAATTTTTAAGAAATTACTCATCTAAACTTGGTCCGTGGCTACTGGCTATGGACAAACCAATAATAAAGATTCTTTAAAAAATATTCCGATTTTATATTTTTTTTTTTCAGCGTATGGTTAGAAATACTTTCATTTCAATAAGATTTTTCATTAATTTAGTTTATGAATGTGACGATAAACCTGATCTTGATAAAATTTTTCTAAATTTTTAATAAACATGCGCTCGCGTACATGTATGTACCCGTTAATTATTTTTACACTACAAATCTTCCGTTCGTCTTTAATAATATTTTTCAACAAAAAAAAGAAAAAAGAAATTGCTCAAATTTCCTACTGGACTTTTTTGTGGTATTGGGCCGGGTGCTCAGTCAAAGCAGGCTCATATATAAGTTCCAAGAACTAGAACTCTCTTTAAACTCTGGATTTCAAACTCATAAATGAAGCCCAACCGGTTCAACATCAATGCTAATGCGGATGCATGAAATGTTTAGCATAGGCCAGATACATCTTTTTTTCCCCGGAACTTGCGCAAAAAAACCCTGTGGTTTCCCTTATTTTTAAAGTGATCTTATGGCATCTTAAAAGTGACCTTGGCATTCTAAGTTTTACTTTTTATAACAATTGCACACTTAGTCAGAACAGTAAGTGCAGAATACACGCAGATAATATAGAAAATTGCAATGTTAAGTCACAATTAATTTTGCCACGTTGAATATGCAACAAAAAAATTCATGAATCAATCCAAATCAAATATAAATCGAACCAAATCAGCAATTAACCCAAAACCCTTTTTCCCCTTCTTGTTCGCACCACAGTCCCCTCTTCTATTTACTGGAGCTCAAATCTCCACCAATCTGACTGCCTTACATCACCGGTAGCACCTCTGACCATTGCCTTCTACTTTTGTTCTTGTTCAAGCAGAGCTAATGAGAGAGATGAATGGGCTTGTCAATTGAGATAGTTTTCTTTCTCCATTCTTTTGGCGTTTTCGGTGATCCAAACTCAAATCGCACCAATTAGAGCTTTTTATCATTATTCCTTCATTGCTCACTCCATCTCCGTCTCTATCTTTTTTGTTTGACCTCTCTCTCTTTCTCTTTCAATGCTACTTTTCTATTTCTCCGACAAGACCGGCCACAAGCTGATGAGACCAATTAAGAGTCGGTCGATTACACCCTCCCATTGTCCCTAATAATTTCACTGGCTACCACAATTAAATGAGATTGGTTTAGTTTAGGAATAATCCAAGCATGAATTTGCACGAAGAAAATAGGATGAGAGAGAAAAAATAGGTTAAATAATATTCTAATTTAGTTAGTAATATAAAATTGTTTTTTAATGATTTAAAATAGTATCTAGGACTATTTGTACAAGTTCACGCGTGGAGAAAAAGAATCAATTTTCGTGCATCGCTTAATGGATTAATAAGGGTGTGATGTTAACAAGTTTACAATTTTAGGGTGGTACAACATCACTTTGAAAGTAAACGAGGCAACAAGACTTTTTTCACAGATTTAGAGGGACAAATGATGTATTCGGCTTTCAAATAGATAAAATGTTTATCATAATGATAAGGAAAGAAGGATCCCCTACCTTTGTCAAGTAGATTTAATGCTGTTAATTTGAAAAATTATCTTTTTCCCTAACCAAAATTAACCTTGAATGCTTTTTTTTTTAGGAAAAAAATAAGTTTTGAAGAATTTCTTTTTGATTTAGATTCTGAACAAAACAATTATCCACTAAGAAAACATCTGATGTCAAATGCTTGTATTTTGACATGTCACCCAAAAGAAACAGACACGAAAATTCCAAAATTTTCATTCATTGCCCAGACTGCCCTCCACTTTCTATGAACAAAAATCTCAAATCTGTTCACAATTCTACAATTTTACCTATTAACGGGTATTTCGAATGATAAAGCACGATTTGAAATAATTACTATCACTCAAATGAGATTAATTTCAGGATATTCATAGAAAACGAAAAAAAAAAAGGAATTTCTCACAAGGAGATACTGCACTCTTCTAGATTAGAGAAAAAAAAAAGAAATCTCAAATCCCTCAACTAACTAGCAATTTTATTAGGGCAATTTGGTCAAATTACAAATAACAAAAACCCAGCAAGGCAATAGCAGTTGTTTCCGCGTCGGAGTCGCGATTGATTATAGAATCTGCACTATTTGTATATAACTTTTTTCTTCTTCTTCTTCTTCTTCAGCATATCAAATTTACGAAGGAGATACAGCAGATCGAAAAATGGGAGAGTGCAGGCCATTGGGTTTCTTGCTAGGACTGCCGTTTGCTTTGATTGCTTTGGTTTTATCAGTTGTGGGTGCTGTCGTTTGGATCATCGGGTAAGTCTCTGTAACTACCCCTTGTCGTTTCATTTGATATTCCCTTTTTCAGATCAAAAACTGAGGTTTTCATATTTTTGAAGCATAACCCGGATCATAAAATTGCAGATTTCATCTAATTTTGCCCATTTCTTCTTTGTTTTGCAATCGCAGGACTATACTGAGTTGCTTGTGCCCATGTTGTGTGTGTTGTGCTGGTCTGGCCAATTTGGCTGTGGATCTTATAAAGCTTCCAATTAAAGTACTTAAATGGTTCACTTATCAGATCCCTTGTTAATGCTCATTCTTAGATCATTGTTTTTTCCTTATTACTTATAATTAACAATGTAATTCTGTAATTTTAGTAGACCCGTTTTTCTTTCTTGATTGTATTGCCTTTTATAATGCAAGAATTTGATTCCTTAATTTTTTTTTATTGTTGAAGAATTTGAACATGGATGAATCTTAATTTGTAACTCTCGATTCGATTCGACTTCTCTCGATTATAGTCGTATTCACTCCTTTGATAAGCCAAAGGAAATACATTCAATGAATTAAAAAAAAAAATCAAATTAAGTTGAGTTTAAATATTTTAGATGCTTATTTAATAAATTTGGTGTATATTTATTTTTGGAAGAATAATATATGGTTCAAATTTGAATGATAAGATATTAAACATGTTATGAATCAACTAAATCTTTCATTAGTCATGTAATTTAAATTATTTAATTTATTTTAAAAATGTACTCAATTCATAATAATAAAATTTTTTTATTATATTAAAATAATTGAGATATTAAGTGAGAGATATTAAATTGGAATTTCTATTGGGTAGCTCGTAATTGGCTGATAAGGCCTGCCAATGCCTCGAAAAATATACAATCAGGTATAAGGTCATATACAGTGTGGTAATTTCTGGAACCTTCCACATAATTCTCATTTCTCAAACCCATCAAACGTGGAAAATATGCTAACAATACAGTCTAACACCACACGCCACTGTTTCACACCGTCATCACCGTGACAACCTTCCCCACCTCCGCCACCCCACCACGATCATCAAGGCTACAACTTCGATAATTCCCACCGACCAGAGAATCAAAAGAGGCCTACCTTGAAAGACAGAAAGGGCCATTTTTAAATTTTTTTGAAGTGGAAAGGAGAAGTAGAAGGAGAAAGAGAAGTGAAGAGAAGATGGGGGTCGATTACTATAAGGTTCTACAAGTGGATAAGAATGCAAAAGATGATGACTTGAAGAAAGCTTATAGAAAGCTTGCAATGAAATGGCATCCTGATAAGAACCCTAATAATAAGAAAGAAGCTGAAGCTAGGTTCAAACAAATCTCTGAGGCGTATGAGGTATTCTAATCTACTTTTGACTTATTTCATTTTAATAGTTCTCAATCTTTAACTTTATCATTTGTATAACCAGGTCAAATTGATATTTTGATCTTGGTATCTTTTGAGATTGTCTAATGGCGGTGTCTGTTTTGATTCTTTTCTTTATCTGAAAGAGGAAGCCAGATCTTTCCTTTTCTCTGCTTTTTTTTTTTTTGAATTTGAATTTATGGGTACTTTGCTCTCTGTACTGCGCCTATACATTGTCCACTAGCAAAATTCAATTTTTTTTTTTGTAGGTTCTCAGTGATCCTCAGAAAAGAGCAGTTTATGACCAATATGGTGAAGAGGGTCTAAAAGGCCAGGTTCCACCCCCTGATACTGGGGGATCTTCCTTCTACACCGGAGATATTCCTGCATCATTTCGGTTCAATCCCCGGAATGCTGATGATATTTTTGCGGAGTTTTTTGGACATTCAGGCCCATTTGGAGGCATGGGAGGTCCTTTTGGTTTTGGAGGCATGAGTGGGTCAAGGTTCTCAAGTGGGATATTTGGTGATGATATCTTTGGTTCTTATGGTGATGGAGGAGGAGATTGGCACCGCACTGTTCCGAGAAAACCTCCTCCAATTGAGAAGAGGTTGGCTTGCAGCCTTGAGGAGCTCTACAAGGGGACATCCAGAAAGTTAAAACTATCCCGGGAGGTTGTTGACAGTAGTGGGTAAGTGCTGAGCAGTTCTTTTTATGTTGATTTTTATTTTCTCGTTTTCTTTTGCAAGTTATGTTTCTTTTTTCCGATTTTAATTTGAGCATGGGTTTGTTTATTCTAGCTTTAGATATGTAGTTTCTGCTGTTGATAATCGATTAGGAGTTAACTTACTATTATGCTTAGACCTCAGTGTTGAAAACATATGGTCTCAGATTCTCCTAACTGATTTAAGAAGCTTTGTTTCTTTGTTAACTTGAAGACAAGAACAACTCAAAATGGAAAAGTGTTCAGGTTTATATTTCTTGATTGTACCAAACAGTGATGGTTTGCTGGCATATATGTGCATTTGTACTCTGCATCTGTTTCAGGTTAAATAAAAACACGATAGAATTGCTAAGTGAAGTGCATAAAAATGCACAAATACCTGGAAGTTGTGTGCTTGCAGTGTGTAGTGTGGTGCAAAGGAATAATCTTTTGGAACCAACAAAAGGAAAACCTTTGATATGTTTAACTATTACTTGAATTTAAGAGGTTCTTTGCTGTTGATTTTGAATCTGAGGTAACTTAGTGTTTTGGTTTGATCTCAGCAAGACCGTGCAGGTGGAGGAATACGTATCAATTCACCTAAAGCCTGGGTGGAAAAAAGGAACAAAGATCACCTTCCCGGAGAAAGGGAACGAACTTCCAAATACAATACCCCCTGATCTCGTCTTCATAATCGACGAAAAGCCACACCCGGTGTTCACACGAGATGGAAATGATTTAGCAGTCACACAAAAGATTTCTTTAGCTGAAGCTTTGACAGGTTACACTGTCCATCTCACTACCTTAGATGGAAGGAATTTATCAATTGTAATCAATAATGTGATTCATCCAGATTACGAGGAGATCGTCCCAGGGGAGGGCATGCCATTGCAAAAAGATCCAACAAGGAAAGGAAATCTTAGAATCAGATTCAACATTAAGTTTCCAACAAGGCTTACATCAGAGCAGAAGGCAGGAATTAAAAGACTTATAGGTACCTGAGATCAAATTGGTATCCTTAGAAGAAAGAGAGTTTGTTTTGTGAATACGTGTATAGGAACTAGAACAAAATAGAGTAAAGTAGTATTGAGTGGTGGTTTTTTCTTTACGCGATTTGGTTATAAATTTTGGCTGCATTTTCTATTGCATCATATTTGATAATTTTACCTTGTTTTTGGATCATAATTTGAACTGAATGTTAATGCTCAGGATTGATAAAGCATATTGGAGTTATTTTCAATAAAAACTTCCGATTATTGGTGCGGTTGTGTTTCAGGCATAAGGTGAAAATTAGCTTCAGACCGCTATTTGCTTCCATTGAAATAAGGATTCATATACCAATACCAATGCATATTATGAGTGACTGAATGTGGCTCTATGGTTAAATATATTTAGACTAATATTAGACCAAGATTAATATATATTCTGTCTCGTTTCCTTTCCGCTTTCTTTCTCTCTCTCCCCACAAGTCCGATTAAGGAAGCAGCACTTTAATTAATAAAGTGGCGGAGGGGAATCATTGACCTAAGCATACGACTGCAGGCTGGTCAAAAGAAGTGACAATAGATTGATATTTAAATTTCTACTAAAGCCAAGCGCTAGCTGCTGTCGACAATTAACTTTTCTTCTATAAATTCATTCAGTTCACTTACACTTGCAGGCGGAGTTGCGGCGCACTAAAGAATGCGTCCAAGTTAGAAATAACTTTCTTAACATTCTCTATGTTAAATTTTACTTACTTTAATCACTAAAATCTGAAGATGTAGATCCAATGCAGTCGTCCGGATCCCCATTCTGCCCTCCATCTCCGTCCCTAATGTCATCCTCCTCAGAGTCCCCATTTATATATCCCTCCACGTCCAGATCTGCTTGGTCATCATCATCGTCATCCTCATCCTCTTCATTGGCGTCTACGTTGTAATCACTTCCCTCTAGTAAGTCATCAGATTTGCCATTATAACCACCAGAGTAGTCATCGACTGCCATATCATCATATTCATCTCCCGTGCCTTGACCATTATCATCTTCATATTCTGATCTTTCTGAGCTGCTGAGATTTTCGGTACCCTCTACTTGGAATCTTGTTTCATCACCATCCCAATCATGCCTTCCCAACCTTCTTGGTGCTTTGTCGTAGATTATTTGTTTGGTAATGTTTGCTTCAGAAGGAATGTCAACCGTTTTCTTGACTGTTTTCTGCCTACTTCTAATGCTGCGACGACCACGCTTACGCCCTCCTCGCCCACGTGATTGTCCTTTCCATGAAAGTACCTGCCCTAGTCTGTCATTGTTTGTGGCCATACTTCTCTTAACAGATTCTGATCTAGAACCAGCAACTCTTCTTTGAGACTTCCCGCGGCGGATACGACCACGACCCCGGCCTCGGTTCCCCCTTCCACGACCCAATGCACTACAACAGGCATCGGCCCAATTCTCTCCTTGAAATAATCCAGTTGTATGAGGAGTTTCATTGGCTTCATTATCTTGAGTGCTTTTCACAATGGCAAACTTGGAAGGAAGCTTCTGAGGAATAGGCATGAAAGTCAAGAAAACAGTTACTAAACTATCCATCCCAACATCATTATTCTAACTAAAATTTATGTTCCAAAGTAGGTTTACTTACAATGTAGTCTACTTTGCCCCTGTCCTTCTGAGACTCAATTTTTTGATGCAATGTGTATGAAATCGAGGAGTCAAACTCCATCACTCTTAGAGCTACAGCTGCTGTTGTTCGTGGTAACCATGGAAGCAGAGGAACCTTTTCCATTCTGAAAGAATCATTAGCTGCAACTCCAGATAGGTCGTCTGAACCCAAAAGTTCATTGGTCGTTTCAAAATTCGAGGATAAATAATCCCTCTTAATGGAACCCTCCAAGAATGTCAGAATCTGGGGATGAATATGCAAACGGTATATTCAACGTTAATAGGTTTACTAGTGAACATGTGACAGAAGTGTGAACATGGGACAACTGAACAATAGGTAATACAACTCACTCGTATTTTTCTAATTTCACGTTACAAGTAAAGCGACATATGTCACATATCAACGCAATAAGAGTAAATGTATAGTAGCAAGCGGCTGGTATTGAAACTAAAGTAAACAAGAGTTCAAAATCTTCAACTTAATGAAAGAGTAAACGAGGAAATATAAAAGGTTGAAATCTCAAGCATAAGAAACAAGGGAAAACATCGAATGTATAGGAAAAAAACAAATAAGTATGAACTAAATCAGAAATAATAAAGTAAGAAAAGAAAAGGCCAGATAACCTGAAGCAAGTCTTCAGCTGTCAATGAGGACTGCAGGTGCGTACCCCATGATTTTCGATAGCCATTATTCCAAACAGATTGAAGAGCTTCTGGCAGAATAGAAACCTGCAAGCCCAAAATTCAGATGCACTTTCCTAATAGTAAAGGTAAAATTCACAATAATAGTACCAGGAATATAAAGCTGATCCTGCCAAGATAAGAACATTGAAGGCACTCACCTCAATCAAGGCTAATTGCAATTTAAGCAACCTGATCCTCAGTGGAGAAGATGAACCACGCAAATTATAAGCAGGCCCAATCCTCAGTTTCTCTTCACAGTGAGCCACGTGTTTGGAAAAACTGAAGTCGCTGCTAGAGTGCTTATATGGCTTATGGCAAGAAGGGCAATGGTCATCTTCAGAGAAATAAATATCATAGCAGTAATCACAAAGACTGAGCAGTTGTCTGCATCTTTTCTTTCCATACTTCACTGCACATAATACTGAAGAATCACAGCATTCTTTCCATATCCACTTCTCAAAATCCTGATATCTTTTCAAGGCAAAATTCCGCTCAATTTCATTTCTTCCAAGTTCAACAGCAAAAGATGTCGAGGTCTCAGACATATCAGAATCTGCAAGACATACAGTGCTGCTTGGGCTATCAATACTAGTGCCAAAGTCAGGACCAGTAACCATATCAACAGCTTCTGTTTTAACAGTGTCCCAAATTTGTCTCCCTGTGTTTGCACGTAGCATGTTCCTCCTAACAGCTTCCTTAAAGGACATCTCAACCTTTTGCAACATCATGTGCAAATGGGATTCTCTAACCCCACGGACATCCAAAGATGCCAATAGTGAATCAAAATCCTGCATGCAAATTTCAGAAATGATGATAAGCAAGCACAAAAAAGTATATGCAAATGGGAAGATAAAGGAGGAGTGAGAATAGGAAGAAGTTGCACAGGATCATCATCATGGGGTTAAGATTACTAAATTATAGTAGCTCCCCAAAAGGAAATATTGCATGTGGCAGACATCTCTTGCTTTTCTTCCAGAGAAAATCTAGCACAAAATCAAATTAGAAAAGCATGCCACTTCCAGAATATTGTAGACACAACACCATGCCCAAATGCAACTCCCCCCCCCCCCCCCCAAAAAAAAAAAAAACACAAAAACAAAACAAAAAAAGAACCGTGCAACACATCGACTATAGTGTAGGTCATGCATAAACTGTCAAAGCAAATGGGAGTCAACAGGGAAAAAGTACTACTTGTTCAGAATCAATAAGCCTCCAACGACCATCACGTAACTCAACGAAGATTCTGCCACAGCCAGGATCATTGCAAGAAGCAGATGTGATAAATTGCCAGTATCTATTACGTCTGCGATCTTGACCAAGAGGCAATGATCTGTACACATACATCTCCTCTGCCTTATGACCAATGAAGGATTTTAGCTGGGAGCGCGACTTTTCTGCAGCATGTCCTGATTGATGAAATGGAAGATTATCTGGACCAACAGAGAAGTCTTGCATTTGCATGTTTCCTTCAGTAGTGTTAAGAAAATTAATGTCATTCTGCGGGTCAGTTGATTGTTCTTGCTGAGCAGCAGCAATTGAAGGCATCTCATTAATTTTTTCATCAACTGTGACCAATGGGCTTTGCCTAGCCTCTGCTATAGACATTGCGAGATTAGGTTCCACCTTATTTCCTGTAAAGGAGGGAAAATGGATCTTTGTTATATACTCTTCCTTCATTCGACGTTTGTCAAGTTGTGCCTCTGCCCACATTTGCTTCTTTAGAGAATTTGCAGCTTCCAGCCGTTCCTGAAAAGCCCTCATTTCAGACAGCAGATAAGCAAATTGCAAGATTTTTACAATATTTTACTAGAAGGAGAAGTTACGATACCTCAAGAACAACCCGGATAGAGTTTCCTTCAATTGCAATACCAATTAATGCAACAAGGGCATTAAGGCGCTCCTCCACACTCAGATCAGAGTACTCCCCCTCCATCAGACCCTGAACCCATGGTTCACCAAGGTTGCTTTCATCAATATCTGCACCTTGTTGCTCAGCATTAGTGGATACACCAGCAACGTCTACAGATTGATCAATGGAAGATCCAACACCTTTTATTTCAATATTGCCCTCAGAATGCATTGAAGACAAACCCTCACCAACATTCTGAAGTCCAACTTGTGGAGTGCTGATGACATCATCAGTCTCCTTTCCATTTTCAAATAAGTCTTCTGCATTAAATTTGTTTGCTTCTGGAGAACTGCAAGCTTCTTTCTTGGGGTTTAAGTCAGTACCTAAATCATCAACATCAGGATCATCTGCCACATCACTATCAGAATCTTCATCTCTTTCAGCATCTTCAGCATCTTCTCCATCTATAAAACCACTTTTAAATACCCGGATTCTTTCTCTAGCTGCTGCAAGTATTTCCCCAGCATCAGCTGGATCCTTCCTATAGGCAGGACGCACACAATATGTAGATGGAGCTGTTCTCTCAAAAAGTTTTGAATCCCTCGACAAAGCAGCAGCAATTGAAGCTTCAGGTGTCTTGCTCGTTGTGAGATCTCTTAGTCCAGATTTCTTTGATTAAAAATAAGTGAATGAGATAGGTTGATATAGGAAGGAAAACAAAAGCATAAACAAACAGTAATTTAAATTTACCTGAATCTTTTCTGCAACTTCTAAAATAGTCAAACCCTTGCTTCCTTCAAGTGACAGAACATGAAATGCTGCAAATTTAACAGTACCAGGTGTCAAGCGATGCCTAGATCTGCGCTGGTTAGAAAATCCCCTTTCTTGCATTATAGCTACGGCATTTTCAACTGCCGCTCCACTGCGTAAATTAGTAATTACATCTTGACCATCATTACCCTGAATATAACACCAAAGTTAATATAAACAAAAAGCGAATTAAACAAAACATAGAAAAAGAACGACCTTTAGAAGTGAAAATGAAAAACATACTATCCGTACTTTCATGGATACCACATCTTAAGGCAACACTATGGATAAGGCTATTTCTGATAGTAATAACGAGACACCAGATACGGCAAACATCAGAGATATTGACCTCCAGCTTTGATTTTCCATACAAGACAGCACAATCATCCAGATAGGATGATTTGTTTTCCATCAACAAAGCCATTAATCTTAACTACTGTAGGATATACTTCTTTCTTTCTCAATAGTACCTTATCTTACAAGAAAGTGCAACTAGCCAGTACTTGTTTTCAACTTGGTTAATTAGGCAACTTCAAAGCTAACCACTGAATTACTAAAAACTTTCAGCCAAAGCCAGTGAAGCCTCCTCTAGTAGAATGAGTACAAGATTCGGTTTCAATTAATTGTGCTTCCACAACAGTAAATAAAAGCAAAAACAAATATGAAGAATTGGGATTGAAGTTACAAAAGGCTGGTTATAGAGACAGGCATATATGATAGAACAACTAGTGTCATGGCTTTAATTTCAACTTTTTGCAGGATGTCATTGAGACTGACACTATACAAAATTCACAATTTAACTGAATCAACAGATTTGCAATTGCAATACTCAAAATATAATGTCTTCTCTATAAGGGAACCAATGACATACCAATAACAACTGTAATGACATTTCCATGACAGGTATTACTAAAACTAAAAAGTGGAAAGTTTGTACTTTGTGACGTGTTTGGTAAAGCAAAATGGAGATATCTGTCATTCAAAAGCAAAATGGAGAACAGTCTCAGTTTCCACAACACAAGCATTATAAGGAGAGAGAATGTACACTGGGAATAAAAGTAATGAATAAGATAATTATATGTTGAAAGAAGGAAAATTGAATGAAATGAGAAGCACCTCATTATCATCACGAAGAAAAGCCTGCTCAACATTTTTTTTCTTCAGTTGTGGCCCAAATCCAGCAGAAAGGGCAAACTGTCGCAATATTTCAGGCCATGTTAATGGATTTAAGTAACGTTGCCAGCTGCGTATATCAAAACCCCATGCATATGCCTGATACAGAAGACCAAAAATATATCGGTTGAAAAGCAAAGAAAAAACTGAGAATATGAAATTGCCACATTTACAAGCAATTAGCAAGACTTACCCCTTCAACAATCTGTGGATGTCCACCTCCAGGATTAGCAGCACCGTTCTGATTTGCCCCTAACCCAGAGGCAGGTGTTCTAGCAACATCTTCAATATCTTTAATTATGGTTCTCAAAAGTGCAACATGTATTTCACCTAATAGCCTTGGATCCTGAAATAACAGAACAGGAAATGCATCTATGTATCACTAAAACTTAGATAGTCTAGTCCCATACATTTCAAAGACAGATATAAAAACTGCTTACATAATCATGAAAAGCTTGGACAAACTCATCCAGAGTGAATGGCCATATCCCGAGAACATCCACAAAAGTAATTAAAAACCTCCAAACCTGTAAGTTCACAATTTACTTCAAGAGCCTTACAAAGACTGAAAAGTAAATAGGAGGTCGTGAGAAAAATTGTCTACTATAATTAGAATGCATGTTCATAGAGGCAAAATGAGGAGAAAAAGATGCCCTTGCTTAAGTTTGTGCTCAATTTTGACACTCAAACAAAGTATAATGTCCCATTGGATTAGTAGTCCACTGGCTGAGTGCCTGCCTCATAATGCAAGAGAAACAGGACACAAACCATATCAAACTGCTTTCCTTCTAAGAATTTCCAATCTATCCAAAAAAAAAAAAGAGCATAATATGAAGTTAATTTACACTCCAGAAGAAAAGCCGAAGTCATCCCTTTTTAATCTTTTTCTCTAGAGCAGTACCACACTGCCATAATGGCAAATGAAAGAGAAGATTAATAATATTGGCCCATTGATTCTCCAAGACTGTGTCCAAAATACAAATGAAAAAAGAAAAAAGGATTGAGAATCACTTAAACTCACCATTAGAAGATTCCCAACATTCTCCTCTGAACTATCCCAAGGTTGAATTGCAAAAGGCCTCTTCAATATCACAGATTTGGGAGGAAATGAAGCCAGCTTATCTATAGAGAACAAAATATGAAAACGTAAGCCTGTGCCGTCATACTGAAAATGAAATTCATTCACAGTTTAACCTTAAAAAGTGTTATCATTTGTGGCCATGAATCATATAAATTAAAATCAAGCATTGCAAAGAACAATGAATACTAAAAAGTGCAAATATAACAAGCTACTAATGACTAAACAGATAGTCTTGAATGTAAATGAGGTCAGACATAACTAACCTCTAAATGAATCAAGATTCTGCAGAGTTTCAAAGTCAAGAGAAACTATCGAAGGCAAGCCCTTGCTTAAGGCAGCTATTTCCATGAGTTCCAAGCGCTCATCCTCAACTAGCTCCATTGACTCTTTAGCAATTCTGCGTGCAATTGCCCTCTCAGTAGCAGCCTTTTGCCTTGCTGCCTCCTTTTCTCTGCGCTGTTCTTCTTTTTGACGCATTTTCTCAGCCTAAGTTTAACATGAAAAAAAAGGAAAAAACAAATTTATCCTCAAATGCAAAATTTATAAAAGGATAGTTCAGTATTGGCCTCTGCATATGCAAAGTTATAAAAGGAAAATATTGGAAACAGGGTCAAACTTACTCTCATAGACTCCTTCTGCAAGAATCTCTCCCTCCGCTCCAGTTCACGCCTTTGCTCCCTCTGGTACCTCTCCTCTTCTCGTTGCTTTTCACGCAACAACCTTTCTTCTTCCTTCCGCCTTTCACGGTCTTGTCTTTCCATTTCTTTCCTTATTTGCTCTTCTCTCTGAATATGAAGTACAGGTAAGGGACAACCATCGGCATATAACTTATAGGATCATGGAAGAAATTATGTGAGTAATAAAATTGTACCTTTCGCCTTAAGATATCTTGCTTTTCAAGCTCTTTTCTTATCCTCTTTTCGTGGGCCTCAACTTCACGTGCTATTCTTGCCTCCTCACTCTGCAAAAAGTTAAATAATCATGCATTTTTAAGTCTACAGTAGAAGAAGTAGATGTCTGAATGAAGTAAATCTACCTTTCGCTTCCTCTCAATGCGCAAAACATCCTCATCATGGGCAACCCTCCTGTCAGATTGCATAAATGGATTGTCCAACACAGTAATTGGGTGGGAACCAATTTGAGCATCGCCACCAACATTTGTGAAGGAGCTTTTTCGTAGTACAGTATCGTATTCTGTTGTAGCAGATGGCAAGAGGTGGCCCTGCCTGCCTTCCGCCGGCATGAGATTTAGACTGGGCAGCGGACTTGGAAAACCATATCCTGATGTCATTTGTTCATTTGCATGCATTAAAGGGCGTCCTGTAGATAATGCTACACTCTTGGTATTATGACTGTCTGCTGGCGAACCAAATTGATAGGATGGGCCAACTCGTTCACATGCATCTGCTCTAACAGTTGGTTGCTGGGGAAGGAACTGGTATTCATGCACAGGCCTTGTAGTACCCTGAACATTAAATGTGTGAACAGGATTTATTTTCCATATAATCATTAGAGAAATAGAAGGGAAATGCAATATATATTTTATATTCGCACAAAAACATGGTGTCATCAAAAGATTAACATCAAGCAAATGAAAGTATAAGGCAGCAAGTATCAGACACCAAATGGGGGATTTGGTGTCTGATGGTCAGAATGAAATGAGTTAGTAAATTCCACTTGTGAATGTGTGCATTGGAGAGGGGAGGAGGGAGTGCTGGGGGGACAAAGGAAAGAGAAGCAGACATATTTAAACGGGAACTAGAAATGCATTTGAAATCTATTAAAACTTTCTAACTCCTGCTTCATTGCTTCCCTCGATGTTATTCTCACTATTATAATATTTGTATTTACATTTCTAGTTAAATTGGGTTTCAGGAACTGAGTCCACATAGGATTTTGGATGTCCACTGAAACCAAATACTGAATCAAAAACACTTATCTAGCAATATAAACAAGACAATCCTGATTAGTCGTCACAGGAAAAATGAGCCTATACTATGCTCCAAATAAACATATTTTTTATTTTTGTAAACAGAATATTAATCTAGTTTCTTACTTAATCGCTCTACTTTCCACAAGGGAAAAAACCCCACAGATTCTTATAAACCAACAGACCTATGTACAGAGATTGCCTTTTACTAATATACCTCCATGCTGGTGGTCTTCATGTTCTATGACAGCAGCATTTATGTTTTCAATAATTGAAAGGTTTCATTAGGATCTTACTTATGATTACATAGGTAGAATGATAAGTTCTCTCTACAACAGAGACTGAGAGACATGGACAGAGAGATAAAGAGCAATATCAATTCTATCAACATCCCTCTAGCAATTCAACAAAATAAGAATATAGCCTAACCTTCATAGATTTTGCATCAGGTCGCTCATACAGGCTGGCCTCAAAAGACCTTCCAGGCTGCTTCTGCTGGCCCACTGTAGCTGTTCTTAGTATCATATAAAAAAGATCATCAAAACACGTTCAGCATTCAGCAAGCTATGAATTGCTGGCACATTGAGATGTCACACAAACCAAAGCAAGTGAAAATGCAAATATTGGAACGTAAGTTAGAAGGCAGCATGATGTTCAATATGAGACAAAAGAAACTTTAAAAATTGGATGAACAAAAAGGAAATGTCATATTCTTGAGAACAGAACAAGAACACTGTGTTAAAAGGACTTGGCACCAATGCTTTACATAACAGTATCTCTCATGGCACCAGCATCAGTAACAATGCCACAGTATTGGGCCATGTTGAGACCGCATTTTTCCTAATGTGAACGCATTTTTCAAAGGGTAAATATCTTATCATGTCATGTTACATTACCCATCTAATGAGTGGTCATATTTGTGTTTTAATTTTCAACATGGTAAGCTTATTTTATCATGTTCTAGTTAACCCAAGTCATGTTATAGTGGTGTTTCAACATAACACGAATATGACCATTAAACACAAATTGCCACCCATGATCATTACACACAAGTACCTTGTAAATGATTAAAACAGACTGTTAAACTGAGTTATAAACTATAAAATTAGGCCAAAAATTGAAATTTTAATTTCAAAATATTCTCATAGCAAATCTGCTGGTATAGCCTGTGGTGTGTCCTAGCTAACAACTCAAAATACAACTCAAGAAGAAGGCTTAACGTGCCAGGGTTAAAAGTAGTTAAAATGAAAAAGGAAAAATGTAAAAGAAAAAGGAAAAAACTATACTTGTCCTTGTCCACTATGTTGTCCACCCATTCCCCTTTTCTTTATATTCTTCCTCCACTACCTCTATCATGCACCGATAGTCTGCCTAGGTACACTTCCCCTCCCATCTTCCCTTTCTTCTTCTCACATCTCACTTGACCCATTTGAGTATCGGCTCAGAAACAGTCATTTGTCCATTAAAGACTAGCAATATGATTTCAAAATCATAATAATATATTGGCACATTATGAATCAACCAGCAAAAATCCTGTTACATACTGAGCGATTTTGATATTTTTGAACATAAGTCATCCATGTTCATTCCTTAGAGTTTCATTCTAGCAAATGTACTCCCCAGGGGGATACTTAACATGTTAAATTCAATTTCTAAATTTTCAGAGCACACAGGCAATAGAATTTCATATTCTACCTATATTCTTCTTTGCCTTTTCTTCATTTCTTAATGCAAAAGGCAAAGAATGAATAGCCCAACTCACAAAATATCTTGTCTCAATTAACTCTAAAGTCTAAGCAATATAGGATATCATCAATGTCATCTCAAATTGACACATCCCTCAAGTCATTTCATTCCTATCCATTCCTTGGCAAATAACAACTGTAGGCTAAACGCTAAAGCATCAACATTCAGAATGAAATCTAACATTATCAGCATCCTATGATTCACGATTTGAATCTTGTGATTCGATTCAATTTTTATGCTAAATGATTCAAATCTCATGGGTGAATCGGAATTGATTGTGAATCTTATGATTTGAGTCGATTTTTGCGTTCAACAATTCTCTTACCCAACAAAACAAGTGGAAAAATTCGATATAGAGAAAGAAGAACTACATAAATATGGACATATAGTTATATTAAAAAACGAAGATAATGAAGGGCTTGAATTGGAAATGATAATGAATAAATATGGATTTGGGTAGGAAATTCTAGTGGCTTGATAGTTTCACTTTGTTTTTATCTTAAAATTTAACTTCATAGTTTGATATTTTGAACTCGACGACTACACAAGCAATTAGGTCTCTTTCCTTTTGTGTTGAGTAGATGATTTAGAATTGAAATGTATACAAATACATTATTTGCAACTAAATTTTCTATTATCTTGTCATAAAATTAATGGAAATATATATATATATATATATATATATATATATTAATTTTAAAAAGCTATACTAAATCCTACGATTTGATTCTCAATTCTAGATTCTAAAAATAAAGATTTTGATTCTTGATTTGACAACTAATATCAATGATATTTTCCTAAAGCATCAACGTTCAGAATGAAATCTAATAGTCCTTATTGCTCATATCAGTGATATTTTCCTAACTAAACCGATAATCAGTCACAGCTTGTCACTTAAAAGTAAATTTCAGAACTTATTAAATTACTACCATTCCTATGCAGGATCATCAAAGAAGAAGGGGGCAACTAACAGTATCTAGGCGCCAAATTACCTATAGGTGCATCAAATGCATCTGGTGGCAGGGGATCAAACTCCATCCCAAGAATCGGACCATCCTCCCTCAATGGCTCCCCCAACTGAGCCTCCACAAATGATATGGCTCTAAGCTCAGCTATTGACTGCTGCGGTTCATAGTATCTCCTCACTGATGACATTTCAGGAGCATGCCTTGGGACAGCCACCCCCAGGGTCCTAGCTACTACTCTCCGCGGATCCATCCCATGACCAAATGCACTTGTTCCTGAAGCAGGCACCAGCATGTGCTCATTTCCAACCTCCGCCACTGCCCCCATGTCCTCACCAGCTGGTGCTGTAGATGGTGCTGGTGAATCCTTGGGCTGACGCTTCACTGGTTGTGCCTTTCTGTCCTTCAAACGCCGATGACAGAACCACATTTGCAGCTGGCGATCAGAGAGTCCCAACTGGACTGAAAGCTCTGCCCGCAATGACTCTGAGGGGTATGTCTCAACTGAACAAAACAAAAGTTTGCAGCAATCCAGCCAAAATTTTGATAATAAGTCCCAAGAATAAAAAGCCAAAGCTGAAAATTAAAGAGTAAGAATTCCAGCTAAATGAATACTAAATTAGGACCAGAAAAATCAATTAGAAATGCATTTTTTTAAAAAATAATATATATACATATCAAGCTTAAATGAAAGCATAACAAATAAAGTAGCATAATAAGAGGAGAAATTTTCAGTTAGAAAGCTGCATTTCAGTAGAACAGCTTCAGTTTTCAGTTAAGAAATAAAAATACAAGCTATTAACTAACTATTCAATTAAAAAAAGAAAAGCTTAAAAAAAAAAAAAGAAAGAAAGAAATAAACCAGCGTAAGTTTTTTCCAGAATCTCAAGCTGAGAAGCAGTTTTCATTTTCCGCTTAGACTTAACTTCTCCTTCAGGCTTCTTCTTTTCTCCATCCGCTGCAGCACCACCTCCATCCATTGCTGGAAACCCTAGAAGAAGTTAAGCTGACAGATTGAAATCACTAATCCAGCATAAAAATGAGAGAGATCGAAGCAGCGATCTTACTACTTAGGTAGGCATACTTAAGATTGATTGATTCATACAGTTTCTCTCTCTAGTTTCTCTCTCTAAATGATGAAGAAGAAGAAGAGTTGATGGTATTTGGTGCGTGTGATTGAGATGTGCGGTTGTGAGATTTGGAGAATATATAGTAATATCATCAGTAATTAATATTGTAATAGAAATTCTTCCTTCTTCTTCTTATTCTTATTGTTATTGTTGTTGAAAATAATAAATAATAGTAAGATTGTGATTTTGCATTTAGAGAGAAACTACGAACAAGCGAACGAACAGTCTTTCTCTCTCTAAGTGCTTCCATTATTTTTTGTTTTCTTTTTTAAAAAAACAAAATTTAATTTACAAAAATTGAATATTTTGAAGAGAGAAAGAGTTTGGTGTGGTATTTTGTCAGATGATACTTTTGGGAAATCAAAGGGATTGATTCATTCACGAATTGGGTTTGTGACTGTTTTTTCCTTTCTTTTCTTTTCTTTTTTTTTTTTAAACAAAAAACAAATTGAGAGAGAGATTTTGGATTCTTTTCACTTTTGGATTTGTCAAGTTCTTAAATCGAACCGTTTCTTTTCGCGGTTACTGTTCATTCTTTTATCGCCATCAACGACTTGTCCACTGGTTTCATCACAGTCCCAACACTTTCAGCGCGTTTTTTACACCCTCTGTTTCGCTTGAAGATTTTCTTCCATGTAATCAAAGAAAATTTTTTTTTTACCAAGAAAAAAGAAAAATATTTTTTTATCGTAATTATTTATTTTACTAAGCTAATGAACTAATTTTTTTCCATTGTTTTAGATAAACAATGGAAAAAAATTATGGAAAAATTATCCAAATGAACAACAAAAAAAAAGTAAAAAATTTAACCATTTTTACAATTATAATTAGTATTTTATTTTTATAAATTGATAATGAAGTACTTTTCTTTTCAATTTTAAGTGATAGGATTATTATGCTAATATATAGATTTCCGCCTTTATTATTAAAATAATTTTTTAAAAAATTTATCATTTACCTTCTAAATTTATAAAATTTATTAATATTATTTCTTAAAATAATGTATCATTTAATTTTTTATATTCTTGATTTTTTTTTAAAAAAATCTCTCCTTAATCTTTAATCCTCACTTTGTCATTGCTTGACATCCTTCAATAAAAAACATAATCTTGATGCTGGCTCAAAAATGGCTTGACTACATATGCTAAAAAAAGACGTTCTTCTGAAAAACTGAAACAATCTAAAGGTTATTCACTTGTTGCTATCTCAGCCTCAACCCTTTTTATGATTCTATTTTTTTATATATATATATTTATATGAGATATTCAGATTCGTGTCTATTTAACAGTCTATAAATCTGATTAATTTTCATTTACCTTCGAAAGCATATGGACTAACCCGAAAAGAATTTACATTTCGAATGATCGAAAAAATCATGGTGATTAAACTCGTAAATACTAAAATAGCTAAATATTATTAAAATAATTAATAATTATTAACTATCAAAATATCTAATTTTACCGTAAAAATACAACATAAGTTGTTTTGAAAAGTGAAAGCTGTACAAGGAATATGCACAGTGCATAGAGATAGTATGATTTTTTCACCCCGTCCATATTATCTTCATGTGCCAATTAATTAATATATTCTTTCATTCTGTTTGTCGTGAACATTGTGAGAGATTGCAAGCAACGCTCCTCATGAACAAGTAGAACTTGTGCACTGTCAATTTTTTTTTTCTAACACAAAATTTGACATTGGCCTCCTCATTTATTTTTCCTAATTATTATTATTATTATTAAATTATTTTGGGAAAATAGGATTGAATTTGCAAATTGCAAGTCTTGCTTGGGAAGTTCTTGAAATTTTCAATGTCATCGTGCTGTTGATTCTTGACTAGATTAAGGTTCTGCTTTCTCCCTATCTATATTTGTAATACTCGAAATTTTTATTTCGAAATATTTTTATTTAAATTTAAATTGTAAATTATTAGTCAATAATATTATATCACGAAATATTATCGGGACCGAAAATCATTTTGGTTCACCCAAAAATTTATTGAGTAACCGTTAATCAAATAAAAATCGGATCAATATTTTTTTTATTGGATCGAATTAATTTAAATTAGACCCGAATCGAATATTTTTAAAAAATACTATGCGTTACTATTTTTTTCTCCCCGATAATCTACTTGAACAGTTTATTTTTATTTAATAATTTTAAAATTTTATTAATTTTTTATTATTATTTTCTTTTCTTTTTCTTTTTCTTTTTTTCTTTTTATTTCTCTCTTCTTCTTCTTCAGTCGACGCCTCCACCCTCTCAACCCTCACTCTCTCTCTCTCTTACTGCCTCCAGCCACTCCTCCTCCCTGCGCCGACCACCACGCCACAAGCCACGCCGGCCACGCCTCTATCTCTCTCTCTCTCTCTCACAACTCTCCTTCTCTCTTCCTCTTTCTCTCTCCTTGCTGTCTCTGTCTCCCTCTCTGCAGCGCCGCCGGACCGACATCTCCTCCATCGCGCCACAGCAGCTCCTCACGCGACCCAGCTCCTCCTCCGCACGCCGCCGTCTCTGCCATCTTCACTGCGCACGGCGTCTCTCTCTTCTCTCTGCCCTTCCTGCCGGCCATCAGCAGCGACAGCTCAAGCTTTCGTTCCTCCTTCCCTATCCCGCTCAACTCCAGCTGCAGCAAGCAGAGCAACGCCATCGCCGCTCCTTCACACCGGTCACTGCAAGACAAACCTGCAAATTGTGATTTTTGGGACTATAAAATTATTGGTATTAATTTTAACTTTAATTACAGAATTTATTTAGTTAAATTTTAGTAATTAGTTTGTTAATTTTAGAATATTTGGTTGAATGATTTTATTATTTGATGAGTTAATTATTTTGGTTGGTAGATTAACTGTGGGTTATATTGTTTGGGTGAAATTTTAATATTTATGGTTAATGGTTAGAATTTTGATTATTTGATATTGTTAGGTAATTGATTAGTTAATTTTTAGTATTTTTGTTTGAATTTTAGTATTTTGAATGGGTAATTAGTTGAATAGAGTATTTTTGAAAAGTTGATTTATTATTTAGTTGATTAAATGGTATATTAATAGAATTATGGTAGTTAACTGATTATTTAGTTATAGGTTGAGATTTATTAATTTTAATTGGAATTATGTTAATTAAGGATGTTAAATTGATTTTATGATATTAATTATTAAATTTGGTATTTTGATTGATTAATTTTATTAATTAGGAGGTTAATGAATTATTTATTGATTTTATATTATTGGTGGATTTAATTATTTTTAGGGATGATATTGATAGTTAATTAGTTAAATTGAGTAGTTATAGTGATTAATTATTTATAGGGGGTTGATTTATTATTTTGGTTGATTTTATTATATTTAGAAGGTATATTAATAGAATTTCGGTGAATTATTGATTATTGGTTTATTAGTTAATTTCAGTATTTTTGATTAATTAATTAT
>CANUEX010008338.1:0-12309 GCA_948099535.1 Jatropha multifida
CATGGAATCACACGATGTGATATGATGGATATTAAAGCATGCTTGGGGAGAGCATGGTCCTGTTATGGTGATTTCACTGACTAACAACCACTTGATGTGCTTATGGTTGCAATTGTTTGTGGGTGATATGATTGTCATTGTGTGAATGGAGAATGTCCATTTAGAATGCCTTAAGTATCATTTGTGTGAATGTGTGGGTTTGGTATTATGTGTTATTATTCACTGAGTTTTATACTCACCCCTTATCCCTTATGTTGTTTCAGGAATTGGTGAATCAGTTGAATATATTTGGGACTTTAGTTTTCTTTCTTTTGAAGTTATTTAAAGAAATATGTAAATGTATAAGATAGAATTATTTAGAATTCTTTGTAGTAATACAGTAGTAGAAAATCCGCAGTTATGTTAAGATTTATGATTGTAATAATAATGTTAAGTATATGTAAAATTTTATGGGTATGATTGAGTTGAATAAAGTAAGGCCTTGTGATAGTTTGAATCACTAAAAATATAATAGGCCAACTTGTAGAATATTTTCATATAAGTGTGGTGTTGAAATCAAAGATTAGGCTTACTACGGGCCTCGGGGGCCTTAAGCTTACCTAGGTCCTAGTGCCGGTCCGGCTCATGGAAACGGGTCGTGACACAAAGTCAAACTTGGCTACCTCATTTTATGTCAAATGGATGGCTAGGATTAAGTCTCTAGTATTCTCATCCAATGACTCTAAATATTCATCAAATAATTCTCTTCTAATTATGATTTAACTCCACCAATTCATTAAATTAACTCCATAAAAATAATTCCTCAATTATTCCTTAACATACTACACTAGAAAACACTATTCATTAAATATCTTAATTCTCCAAAAATATTCATAAAATATTTTCTACCTACCTAAATCATGCAAACATGCTCCAAAAATATTAAATCAAGTATTAGACATGCATAGTAATTTTTCCAGACCGATAATACCAAGTCCCAAACCGATGGTATTATTCATAGCTGGTAAACTACTATTCACCAATAATTTATTACTTACTTTGTCATGAAAAATCTATATCTTAACTTTAATTAATTAAGACTAATCACATAAAATCTAATTAAGTCCAAAAATATTAATTATGTTCAATACCATTACCAGGTCCAAAGAAAATATTATTTTCCCCTCAAGTGATACCATTCATGACCCGTCCAAATAATATCATTTTAAGATTCGAAATTTTGGGACGTTACAGAAACTTTGGGTAAAGGCCTCTATTTCCGCTGCAATCTATCGTACACACCTCTCCATGAGTGTCTTAATAAGTCTCTTCAAGCCATCATCGGTAGAGAGGATGTGCAAATCTCAAAAATAAAAGATGGCTAGATTACTGAGCTTGAAGGTGACTTTCCCTTCCCACCAGTTGATATTGATGAAGCCATTTCTCTTATTTGGATCTTCCATTATATTTCAGTTGGAGGAATATCACGAATAAGAATGATGAAATTTATGGGGCTATTGCTCTCTACCTCTATTGTAATTATGATTCACAGTGGTGCTAGCCACAATTTCATCTCCAATGATCTGGTCTCTACACTAAAATTATCAGTGAGCTCCACTCCTCCATTTTTTATCCAGCTTGGTGATCGTCATCGTATGTGGTCCAATTGGGTGTGCCGCAAATTGAAACTCAATTTGGGTTTGTTGGTTCTCACTAGTGATTTTTATGTGTTTCCCTTAAGTGGCATAGATATAATTTTTGGCATCATGTGGTTAGAGATGCTCATAGATGTATAAGTTAATTGGCAAAAGCTCACAATGAATTTCCAACATCAAGGCCATAATGTATCCTCACTGAGGATCCTTCTCTTACAAAGGGGCCTCTCTCTTATAAGTCTATCAATAAGGTATCTGATACTGACTTCTGTGTGTTGCTATGGATTATGTCACCTGATCCAACCCCACCAAAATACCTCTACTGCTAAACTGAACATTACCAGCTATAAGTAAAAACCCAAATTTATGACTTTTTTATCGAGATTATCGAGCTGCCGCCCCATAGGTAAGTTGATCATCAGATATCTCTCTAACTAGGCCAAGGACTAGTTTTAGTTAAACCTTACTGCTATCGACACTATTAGAAAGATGGAATCGAGCACTTGGTGAAAGACATGCTTACTGCTGGAGTAATTCGCTTGAGCTCAAGCACTTTTTCTAGCCTAGTTCTTCTTGTCAAAAAGAGGGACGATAGCTGGAGGTTCTGTGTTGACTACCAACAACTCAATAAAGTCATAATACCACACAAATGGCCCATACCTATGATCCAAGAGGTGCTTTATTAATCTCTAAATTGGACCTTAGGTCAAGATTCTTTCAAATTAGAGTTGCAGAATTAGACACACGCAAGATAGCATACCTGTAACACCAAAGCCCAATCCCGAAGGACCAGACGACCAATGCCACATTTGGCGTCGGAGCACCGTCTTATCCTACAAATTAACCCTAGATCATACATTAGAAGTGGCTAAGTTTTCATAAGGAGGCAAGTATTATTTTTTTAAAAATAAAATAAAAGTTTTAGGAAATTCCTATGAAAAATTCGCAAGAGTTTCCCCTAAAAATTAACTTGCCACACAAAGAAAACAAATACACTTCCAATAATTATTTCTCCAAACCCCCAAAACTCCAAATCAACACAACCAATCACACAGCACTTCTAAATACTCATTCATTCACATAGGTTCTAACATATAAATTTTACCATTCATTCTGCGGAATATTTATTAACAATAGTACACCACAATTATAATATGAAATTATTACTTAATTAATCACAATTCTTATAAATTTACAAATCCAATATTTACAACCTCAATACTTAACAATAAGTCTATACATGCCAAAATTAAATCTCATTCTGCCCTACCCAAAAATAGAATTTCTCCTCTGATGCTATGCCTCTAGTCTTCAGGTAGCATCCACCGCTCTCAACCTGCGCGTGATCAAAATTGACGCGCTGAGTTGAAGACTCAATGGTGCTAAATAACTTAATAAATAAATAGAAGAGATTGCCTAAGCAACAAATGCATTACATAACTTAAAATTACTTAAATCGAACACAAAATATCAAAAGTGTTCAAATCAATAAATATATTCTAGATATCATAAGTAATTCACTCTTAAGCATAAAATCATAGTTTGACAGATATAAGGAAATTTCATAAATACCAATATATTTCCATTTTTCTCTTGTAACAAAACATGATTTATTATTAGTTAAGGGCTCATACATACACTGAGAGAAATATAATCAGAATCGATTTTACAGATATCAGAGACAGAAATGTGGCCTATGAAAGCACCACCAAAGACAGAGATGTGGCCTGTGGAAGCGCCACCAGAGCAAAGATGTGACCTGTGAAAGCGCCACCAGAGTATAATAAGTGCATCCACTTATTCAGAGAGGGCTGATAATCCTAGCATATGATCATAGCTCATATCATAATAGAGAGGCATTAAAGCCGAGCGTGCTCATCTTACAGAGTAAATCTCATCTTACCATATTTCAACAATGTATAGTAGAGCCTAAATCAAAATCATTCTTTTACAAATAACCTTATTACTTATACATAAGTCCTTTGCAAAATATCTCATAACTTAATACTTATTATTTCAAAATTACTTAACTTACAACTTATAAATACTTATCAAATCTTTCTTATGTTCCAAATCAAAATCATGTCTCTTAAATACACACACATAAATAACTTTAAATGTTTAGAAATCAATGTTTAAAAAGACAAAACACATGCCTTACCACCTTAGGGTGGTTCGGCCTCTTTAGGTCATTAAAAGGGGGAAATGTTCCTTTCCATAAAACACCATAACTCAAGTTAGAAATACTTAGTTAAAACATTAAAAACCTTTACTTAACACATTTAGTCTTATAAACTTATTTTTACACGTTTCAAGCTTTCTTTAAGTCTTGAAAAATTCTGAAACCTTTATATTCAAGAAAGGGGTTTTAACCCTCTCTAAATTTCTTATTAATAAACTCATTTAAGTTAAAATCAAGCATTGAAATCAAAGGAAGCATGGTGTTCTTCACCTACATAGGTTTGGCCACCTTTTCCAAATCAAAGGGAAAATGCTTCTTTCCAGATTAACCACATTAATCTTAAAGGAGACCATACATGAACACATTAAAAACAAAAGAACACAAAAGCATGAAACAAAACCAAGGGACCTTCCTCCTAAGGAGGTTCGGTCACTCTTGGTTAAAGGGGGAAGAAGTATTCCCCTTCCCTTTTAAGCATTCTTCCATGCTTAAGAATCATGGAAAATCAAATTAAAACATTCAAATACTCATTCCCCAACACAATTCACATAATTCTCAAAAATCATTCAAAACCTAAAAATTACAAACTTAAAGAAATTTAAAGGGAATGGAGGTATTAGTGCACTAACCTCTTAATCAAGCTTTAAGAAGCTTGAAAAGCCTTAATCTTTGGCTTTTTCCTTCCCTTTTATGGAGGGTTCTCCAACCTCTTCAAAGTAGGAAAATTTACATTAGAATCAAAAATTAAAAAAGAAATGGATGGAGCATGACTTAATGCATCAATTACAAGTCTAAACCTTGAATTCTACTTATTAATTCACAATTTCACAAGATCACAACTTACTTGTTCTTGGTGGAGACTCAAATTCCTTAGCTTAAAACTTCAAATTCTTACTCCTAAGCTTGAGTCCTAATGTTTGCTTGCTATTTCAAAGCTTAAACTAGGTGATTTGGTGAATTTTTAAAGTAGAGAAATGAGAGAAAATGGAGAAGAAGAAGGAGGAGAAGTTGGCATGGAGAATGAGAGGAAGAAGAAAGAGGAATAGTGTGACTTTTAAGTAGAAAAGTCAAATTTGGCTTCTTCATTTTATGCCAAATGAATGGCTATGATCAAGTCAAGGTATTTTCATCCAATGGCTCTAAATATTCATCAAATAATTATCCTCTAATTATTATTTAACTCCACCAATGAATTAAATTAACTCCACAAAAATAACTCCTCAATTATTCCTTAACATACTACACTAGAAAACAGTATTCATTAAATGCCTTAATTCTCCAAAAATATTCATGAAACATTTTCTACCCACCTATATCATGCAAACCTGCTCCAAAAATATTAAATAAAATATTAGACATGCATAGTAATTTTTTCGGACCGAAATAATATCAAGTCCTAGACCGATGGTACTATTCACAGACCGGTAAATCAGTATTACCGACACCGAAAAATCATACGAAAAAATGGACTGTTACAATACCATAATCATTCAAGGCCACTATGAGTTCCTTGAGATGCCTTTCCGACTCACCAATGCTCGATCATCTTTCCAAGCAATTATGAATGATATTTTTCATCCTCATTTGTAGAAATTTATTCTCGTCTTTTTCGACAACATTCTGGTTTATAGCAAAGATTGAGAAACTCACTTAAGCCACTTTAAGACTATCTTATAACTCTTGCAAGACAATTTTTTACACCTTAATGGGAAGAAATGTTCATTAGGTCATTAGTCAATTGAGTACTTGGGACACACCATATCAGCTCAAGGTGTTTCCATGGACCCTCCCAAGATCACTAGCATACTTCAATTGCCTGTATCAAATTGTGTTAAGGCTATCCATGTTTTTCTCGATCGTACTGGTTATCACCACCAATTTATTGAGCACTATGGTACCATAGCTAGTCCTTTAATAGCCCTATTAAAGAAGGAAGTTCAAGGCAATTTCCAATGGAGCTCTTCAGCTTAGTCATCATATATACATTGAAGGCGACAATAGTTTCATCCCTTATGCTAGTAATGCTTGATTTCTCTTGTCAATTTATAGAGGAGATTGATGCCTCTAAATCTAGCATTGGATTTGTTCTAATGCAACAAAATCGACCAATAGCTTTCAATAACAAAGCCACTAGAGATCTGGCTTTAGCAAGATCAGGTTATCAGAATGAATGCATGGCCTTGGTATTAGCCATCCAACATTGGCATCTCTAACTGATTCAGCGAAAGTTTATTATACAAACCAATCAAAGAAACCTCAAACACTTACTGCAACGAGAGGTTTCCACCCCCATTTAACAATATTGGTTTACAAAACTAATGGGGTATAACTTTATTATATAATATAAGTCTGGCACATCTAATTGGGTAGCTGATGCTTTATCTAGGCGCAATGAGGAGTTTCATATTCAAATGATATCTGCTCTTCAATAGGTTGATTTGGATGTTATTAATAGAGAAATCCAACAGGACTCTCAATTATCTCATATCATCTCCAACTTGAACACTAACAAGCGTCATCATCTTCATTTTCTCTAATTCATGGCAGACTCTTCTATAAAGGAAGGCTGGTTTTGGATCTAAAGGGGTACCAAAAATCATTACTGAGTTCCACTCCACCGCCATTAGAGGTCATTCTGGTGCTTTCCAAGCTTATAAGAGGATTGCCTCCGATTTCTTCTGGTGTGGTATGATGTCCTCAATTCAAAAGTTTATTGTAGCCTACTTAACATGTCAGAAACACAAATATGAAGCTAAAAATCTAGCTAGCCTTTTGTAGGTCCTTATTATACCAGCAAGGATATGGGAGGATATCTCAATTGATTTTGTTACTAGATTACCTCGATCACATGGCATTGATTGTATATTGGCAGTAATAGACTGGCTATCGAAATATGCCTACTTCATTCCACTAAAGCACCCATTTACTGCCGTCAAGGTCGTAGAGCTATTTGCCAAAGAAATAGTCAAACTACATGGAGTGCCTCAGACAATTAATCAGTGATGGGGACCCGATCTTCTTAATCCACTTTTGGATAGAGTTTATAATAGCCTAAATATAATGAAAATCTCATACCCAAAATGTTATGTAAATTATGTAAATAAGTAATAAAGAAATATTTTATAAAATATATGACTTACTTAGATCATAAACGATTATTGAAATGTAAGGAGGTGAAATTTATAAAGTATTAAAGTGATCGATATGGAAAATCATAAAACACCTAAAGTGAGATGACACAAATGTACCAAAAAGAAAATCTCCTAAGGAAATTAAGTTGGAAGGGACCATAATTCCATAAAAAGAAATTACATATATCTTAATCTAACAAAATAAGAAATTTAAGATTAAAGGAATAAAATTCTAAATCAAATGAGCTTAAGTAATGAGAAAAGTGAAATGACCAAATTAGACATTTATATTATTAAATAATTGATTTGATTATGAGGGTAAGTAAGTAATTTACATATGCTAAGTCGCTACACAATCTTTCAATACTTAAGCTTATGACTCATCAAGAATTGCTAATGATTCATTGCAAGAGGAAGCGGGAAAGGGCAAGTGTGCATAGAAAAAAGAAAGAAGAAAAAGGCAAAACAATTGCATTCCGTTAAGCACCAAAAACACCTCTTCACCTTCAAACCGTATCTTCTCCTTTCTATTATTCTCCAAGATACTATAGTCCAGCCATATCATAATATCAAGCTTCTATAAGATTATCAGAGGAAAATTTAAGCTAAGAAAGAAACAAGAGAAGAGAAAGCAAAAGAAATTAAAAGAAACGTATGAAATTTAAATTATGCCTTTGATTTTCATATTTCCCTAAGCTTAAACCTTTAATTTGATGATCAAAGCTTAAACATATCTCTTAAAAATGTTAATTAATCACTTAGAATGCTAGAAGTTTATTTGGATTGAAAGGAATTGAACATGGAAGAGCTAGAAATCTTAAATTTTTAAAACTATCTTAATAAGTCCGCTTAAATTCAGTCACTATTTTTTGTTAAATTAAATATTTAAACAAGATTCAAAATTAATGAAATTTTACAGAGAGCTAGGTTAGGATGTTGGAAAGGTTTTGGTGAAAGAACAAGTCCAGAAGATGAAAGGAAAAGAATTTATAGCTAAGTAAATACAAACTACTCAATGTGACACTCTAAACAGATTTTAGTATTGTGTTTAGGTTGTTTGACCATGTAAATGAACTTTAAAAATTATAAAATTTTATAGAGATGTATCCAAAGATATTAATAATTTTTTGTTAAAATGGCAATTCTAAATGATGAGGGAAAATGGAGATATTGATAAAAGAATTAAGATTACTCAGTATGAGAAAGCTGAAAATTCTGGTTCTATTGTTAATTTATTTGAATAGGTTAATGACTCAAAATTTCATAAAATTTGATATGGGAGTGCCCTGAGATGTTGGAAATATTGCGTACAAATTTCTAAGTAAAGTAATTTGTGAAAATAAAAATATAATCAAAGGAATCCAAGTAGCTCACATGCTGAAAATTCTGAATTTTCTTAACTTGCACTAAAGTTGACCAAACTTAAATATAAATTATTTAACCATGAACATAAGTATAAAATGGATCAACATTGATCTCAATATGTATACTTTATGACCCTAAAATTTCAAATTCAAATTTAATGAATAAAAATTCCAAAGAACCTTCAATATCAATAAAGAGTTAGAAATAAGACTAAAAGTGCAATATGTGTTTAAATGTGAATATAGGTCGAGAATTACCACAGAATCATTTTAAAACTATAAGCGATTGAGAAGAATCGAATTCTCATTTTCAAGGTGAGTTATAGTGTCTAACCCTTTCTTGTTGCATTGGAACTTTTTATTAAATGCATACCATTACTGGTATTTGAAACCATTTATTAATTGTGATATTGAGATTATGAATTGTGAAACCTATTTGGCCTTTGGGCCTATTTGATTATACCAAGTCATTTATTTAGCCAATATGACAAAATCCCAACTTGATGGGAATTATACCATCAAGCTATGTGTACATAGAGATTTGTGATTAAAGGGAGAAGTCACTGTCCTAAAGTATGTGATGTCTGATAGCACTAGAATGTATATATTGATATGTTTTCTTCAGTGCTATCTATATGATTATCTATCATATTATTAATTTTTCCTTTGTAACATTGATCTGACTATTATGAATCCTTTTACATGGACTTATTTTTATTGATGAGCTGTAATGGTACTATCATCCTGTGTTAATATAAATGTTGAACCCTAAGATAATTTTCAATGTACATGCTACCGATATGACACTATAATTTCACTGAGTTGATGACTCACTTAAGCGTCTGTGGTTTCAAGTAGAGGTGATCCCGGTTTGTCAACTTTTTGATTTCCTTTTTCAGCAAGAAGCTTGCGAATAATGTAAATAGTTGTTAGATATTACAAGTTATATGAACTATAGTTGCTCTGTAGTACCTTTGTGAATATTATTAGTTTGGTATATATGTAAGCTATAATGTAAACAGTATTATGATAGTACGATGTGTGATTATACATAGTATGTGGAAGATTTCATTCAATGATTCTGAGAATTAAATGAAAGTAAATAAAATTAATTATAACCCATCTAAGTAATTAATTAAGACAAATAATATGTGCAATTGAATTAATTCAGTTGTGGTTTTTACGAGGTGCCCTGTGGCCTCAAGCCTACCTGGACTCTAGAACCGTCGAACCATCAATTTTGGGTGTGATAGACTTATTCTATTTACAAGGTACCCAGCTATCCTTTAGTTAAAGTGATGGCCAGAGCGAGGTACTCAACCATAGTCTAGAATCGTACCTACGATGTTTCTCCTCTGAGCTGCTTAAAACCTAGTCGAAGTGGCTCTACTGTGCTGAATTCTGGTATAACACAAATTTTCAAGGTGTTATAAAGAAAACACCTTTCGAGGCTATTTATGAAAGACCTCCCTCGAGTATCCAAAACTACCTGCTAGGTGAAACCAGAGATAAAGCCCTTTCCCAAAACCTACAAAGTCAAGACGAAATATTGAGACAGTTACGTTACAACTTGCATCGAGCCCAGCAACTTACGATTAAATATGCTAATAAGTGTTAGAGGGATCTCCAATTTTCTATTGGTTATAAGGTGTTTTTAGAGCTACATCCCCACTGTCAACAATCTGTGGCTATGCAAGTCAATGCTAAATTATTCGCATCCTACTTTAGACCCTTCGAAATATTGGAAAACTAGGACTATTTGCATACAAGTTGAAACTCCCTTCAACATCCAAGATTCACCATGTGTTTCATATTTCTCAATTGAAGAAAGTTGTTGGTGACCATTCTGTTGTTGAGAGTTTACCCGAAAGATCAGAGGTGCGAGAAGGACCTATGTTGGAACTTACTAATTTTTGTCAAAGAAGATTCATGCAAGATGGTGATTTATAGAAAACTCAAGTGCTAATACAATGGAAAGGGTAGAGTGAAGAAGAGGCAACTTGGGTGGATGAGTCTGATTCCTCAGTTTAGTTCCCTCACTTTCGCCTTGAGGATAAGGCTATTTTTCCAGCAGCTAGTAATGATAGAAAAACTCTTGATGCTAAAACATTCTTAGTATATTCTAGAAGGGGGAACCTGCTAAAGGCAATAAAGGGAATTCCAAATACCAAATCGGGGACCAAGAAATAGAGACATGTAAGCAGATTCATCATAAACACCCTATTTAAAGGATGAAGATGAGAGAGAAAGGCATCTTGGTACAATTCAGTTATTTTGAGTAAAGTAATCTGCACAGGCAAAGGCCTAGGGTTGATTCAGCCATTATCTTATCCTTCTTATTAATTTTCTATTTCTTCATCCTTGTAACCACAGAGGACAAATTTGGTTGATTATTACTATAAATCTTTTTTCCAGCTTCATCTCTAATATCTTCTTCTATTTTTCTTGAACTATATCAACGTTGTTATAACAGTGGTTAACACCGGTCATGAACTCGGTCTAGAGAAGTTTTTTCTACTGTAATCAATGCAGCAGACATATTACTTATAAATGTTGAAATGATGTTTTCATATCAACATTTGTATGGAATTATCGGTGTAGACTGTCAAATGTTGTGTGGAGCTAATATTGATGAGAAAACCCTGAGCTTGTCCTGATGGATTAGTGAAGTATGAGCATAAATCCTAGAATGATGTGCCGGTTAATTATCATAAACTAACATTTGTAAATTTTCCATTGAAATTGAAAATTTATCCATGTACTATGCTTGTGTTGAATTAGTACACAATATTATGCACTTCACATAGCATGCAGCATGTATAAAGATGTTTTCTTTTTTTTCTTAAAAAAAAAGGTGGTAGGAATATATTTAACGAAGATAAAAAAAAATGTTTGCGCGGCAAACAATGTTGTAATATTTATTATTGGTGTGAAAAAAGTTAAATATAGTCAATATAAAAAGAAAAATATTTGAGAATTTCAAAGTGAAAAAGTTCAATTATTATTATTATTATTATTATTATATAATTCAACAAAGTAAACACATTTGCCATTAAATTTTTGTACTTGTACTAATAGAGTAATAATATACATAAATGAACAATAAATTGATAGAATAAATTTATAAGATTATCACTTATTAATAATAACTATTCATCATCAAAGTTCGGATGTTACAGGATGTTTAAAAATAAAAATATTTTCTTTATTATAAAAAAAATAATCACTTTCAATCATTTCAATATCAAATATATTATACTTACTAATTTCTAGAGAAATAAAATAAAAAATAATATTCTTCATAATTTTTAAACATATATATACATAAATCAAGTTTATAACTAATCTAGAATTTTTTATTTTCTAGAAATATTTTAGTAGGTTTTAAAATAATTTTTATAAATATCAATTATTAGTGAATAAATAGTCTAAAATACGACATAAATCCAATAAAATTTAAAAACATAAAAAAAATTTATTAAAATTTGCCTTGATTTAAAATAGGGTGAGAAATATTATCATCTCCCTTAATAAAAGAAACACACATATCCATTTAATTGTATCTTTTTTAATCATTAAGAACTGAATATACTTTATAATTTTATCTTTATCACCACATTGATCAAGCTCAAATTTATTAAATACCATGAAAATGGACTTATATTGTTTGCGAGGAATCTATTTCTTTTTGGTAAAAGTATGATGTGATTTTCTTTTAATGGTTTTATAATACCCTGAAATTTTTATTTCGAAACATTCCTATTTAAATTTAAATTGTAAATTATTAGCCAATAATATTACGCCACGTAATATTATGGGGATCGAAAATCATTTTTGGTTCGCCCGAAAATTTATATAATAACCGTTAATTGAATAAAATCGGACCAATATTTCTTTAATTGGACCGAATTAATTTAAATTAGACCCGAATCGGATATTTTTGAAAAACACTGTGCGTCACTATTCTTTTCTCCCCGGCAACTTACCTCGGACGGTTT
>CANUEX010008349.1:0-14161 GCA_948099535.1 Jatropha multifida
CTTGTAATAGAATTATCATGTGATTATAAATAAATTGTGGAGTGTAAATAACTATCTGGAGACTGTATGATAGGAACAGTTTGAACATATTATGACAAATAAATATTTGTATGAGAATATATTTTTATTATATGAATATGGACCCGAGCTGCGAATAATATGTATTACTAATGCTGGGTCAGAATTATTAACTTTGATTGTCTTATGAAAATGTCATAATATGGGCTTACTATTCCGATAGTCAAATGATAATAGGGATGGATTGTGATAGTTTCGGCTTACTACGGGCCTCGGGTGCCTTAAGCTTACCTAGGTCCTAGTGCCAGTACGGCCCACGGTTTTGGGTCGTGACATATACTAAACGGAAAGGATATTCGGCGCACGACATTATTATTATTATTATTATTATTTGGATAATACATGCATCCCCGATATGTAAGTGATGACGTTTAGAATCATTTTACTATGACCGAAAAATAAATGAAGATGACGTGAGATTCCATACGTGTGTGTCGAAGACGATGACGTGTATTCTAATCCACCGTTGAAAAAACAGTAGTACTCATGTGCGACAACCGGTAGTTTCGAAAGACTTACATATCCACTCACATTTGAGGGCTTGTCTACCAAGCAAAACTTTTGAAACATGGCATCATTCTACTGGTTGGACATTATACGAAAAGATTAGTATTGACTGAGAAGTTTGACAAATAAAAAAAATTAAAAAAACAGTCAACGAACCCCAGGAGGCGTTGAGCCGACATTCAATTGCGGACGGGCATGTGACGGAAGCCGTGACAGAAATTATTACACGTGTCATATTCTGATTCCACTGCTGGACACTTGTCATTGCCGACGGCTGCTGTCTGCTAGGAAAATAGTACGACAAAACCACGTTTTGGAATACAGATACGACCGCACGTGAAACAAAAAAGTTTAAAAATTCATTTTACATATAAAGCTATCTGCCATGTTTCACTCTGCTCATCGTTCGAGTCTCCAAGCAGCAGCAAGAGGGAATATTATAGTAATAGACAAAGAGGAAAAGAAGAAGAAGAAGATAGGAAGTGGAAATGAATGGGGCAGAACTAGAGTTACCTCCTGGGTTCAGATTTCATCCAACAGATGATGAATTGGTGAATCATTACCTGTGTCGGAAATGCGCAGGGCTGCCTATTTTTGTTCCGATCGTTGCTGAGATTGATCTTTATAAGTATGATCCTTGGCAGCTTCCGGGTAATTTTTATTCTTATGATTTCTTCTAATTAAAGATCTTGAGATTTCTTCCGGATTATTCAGGTGCATATAAATTTTTGTTGTGGTGCAGACATGGCTCCGTACGGTGAAAAGGAATGGTACTTCTTTTCTCCAAGAGATAGAAAATACCCCAACGGTTCACGGCCGAACCGGGCAGCGGGAAGCGGATATTGGAAAGCCACAGGAGCTGATAAACCCATTGGTCGGCCCAAACCGCTTGGAATAAAAAAAGCACTCGTTTTTTATGCTGGAAAAGCTCCAAAAGGAGTCAAAACCAACTGGATAATGCATGAATATAGGCTTGCCGATGTTGATAGGTCTGCCGGCAAGAAGAACAACCTCAGGGTAATTTGACAAATATTATTGGAAATTGTTCGCTAATTTTCTGAAAAATAAATGTAAATTATTGGAAGTTGTTCTTGATTTTGATTTAAAAGAAAAAAATTGTTGTTGCAGCTTGATGACTGGGTATTATGCCGAATATACAACAAGAAAGGAAGCATAGAGAAGCAGTACACTGCGGATATAAAATTGATAGAGTATCCAGAAATGGAGGATCAAAAACCAAAGATTTTAATGTCTGCTCCGTCAATTAATAACAATGAGCCGCTAGTACAGATGGATACATGTGATTCAATACGCAGATTGCATACAGACTCGAGTTGCTCAGAGGAGCACGTGCTATCGCCTGAGAAAGAAGTCGAGAGCGTGTTGAATTTTGGTTTTAGTAGTTACGTGGAAGGGTTTCAAGATGACCCTTTTGCTTCGCAAGTTGAGTTCCAAATGGATCAATTCTCCCCCTTGCAGGACATGTTCATGTATTTACGAAAGCCATTTTGATCCTATCCTATCCATCCACCCACCCATCATATTCCAGCAGTCATTTTAGGAAAATTCTTATATGTAATTAGGTTCTACAACAATTTATTCGATTAATTAAACAGCATGACTGGTTACGTACTAGAAATGGATTTGATTATTATTATTATTATTATTTTTTAAAATTTTCTTTATAGCTCACTGGCCGATTCTGTCTTAGAAATTAAAGTAACCTTTGCAAATTAATATGCTTTCTTAAATTACAAATGATATATTTGTCCAATTTATAAGATTCTTTACAATATCAAACATAACAATGACATATATAAATAGCCTGTTTATGTTCTTGGATGGAAATGTTGTGAGTAAGGAACTATTGTCTCGCTTTGGACTTGGGAAGCCGCTCACAATTTGCAGGTGCCCATCCAATCACTTGCTTCTCATTGTTGTAGATCATCATTCTGTCTTGCATCGATATGTCTAACAGAAAATTGAAGAAGAAAATTTATCTTTTCATTTTCAATTCATCAAGTTAACCATGGTTAAGACTAGACAAAAGATTTTACCTCCAATAACATTTAGATCACGAAGGCCTATTTGCGTACCATTTAGAATTCCCAAGCAAGCATTTCCTTTTGACTGGAAATAGATATACAGCAATTATTCCTTGTAATTGGACTAGAACAAAATTATAATGCTGGACTTACTGATATTATAAGATAGGCTTCTGGAGGAAATTCAAAATGAGTTCTAGCCCTCCCACTGTTTGCGAAGCCCAATGCAAAGGACTTGAAGTATTTCTTGACATCACGTAAGCTTTTGAAAGGTTTCTTTCCTTTCCAACAAACGGGTAGTGTTTGGTCCGATACTTCACTCAAGGGCTTTCCTGATAGTACTGTTCTCAACTATACATACAGAAAAATGTATGCCATGAATGCAAGGATAGGAAATAGTTGATTGATTATGTGAAAAAGAAAGAGCTGGTTGATTGATAAAATATGCGAGTGCAGCATGTGTGAAAGTGGCTCCCTGTGCTCACCGAATATAATAGTCCTCTATATGCCTGCGAGTTCATGTAAGTATATGAGCTCCCACTGTCGAAAACTACAAGTAGATTTTGGATCCCGGTAGATCTTCCATCAAATATGAACTCAGAGAATCCAGGAGAGTAGTATTTTCTGGCAATAAGAGTGCGTAAGAGTAGAAAAAATCAAATATATAAAATTAATTAAGCTAGAATTTCCAAAATGAAGATTGAAGGTATCAATATTACGAATGATCGCGAGACATTTGCGTCCAAGTTACTCGAGAGGAATCGTAAATATCATCCCCAAAGAAGAGAAAACCTCCACCACGCCCACTTAAACAGTGGCCAATGACATTTTTCACCAGTCCCTGGCTACTAAGCTGTGATGGGATGCTAGATATTCCCCTGCCCAGGCCAAGTATGCCATCCAAGGGATGATGAGATCTACCTGGAAGCTGATCATACCCGCATCTGTAAAATATTAACGTAAACATCAGGACATTAAAGTAGCGTCCAATAAACCTTTCAAGAAATTAAGAAAGAAAGGAAAAGAAGAAATTTCACCCGAGGGCCAGAAGAGGATTAAGCCGCTGTCCATTGGTAAAGTTGAGAAGGAATACATCCCTCACAAGAACACCGAGGGATGAACCACCATCCGCATACTCAACCTCATAATCACACTGCTCTGGATCTTCACATTTGTGCTCACCAGGCACCTGCAAGGATCTACACAAGGGGTCCTTACAAATCACTAGGTTGTTACTGGGTCGGTAAAGTGGATGAGGTGCCTGCAAACACCGTAACAATTAATTCTTTTTTTTTTTTCGGTCATTGATTTAAAGAAATGATTGCACAAATCCCTTTATATTTAGACTGGATATAAGCTGCATGGAAGGATTAAAAACTCAGTCAAACAGGGCAAAGCTTGTTTACCCCATGACATAACAATCCAACCTGCTGCACCTTAAACTTTTCTGTTAAAATCAACTTTAGTCCCAATTGAGATGATAAGAAGATTGTGAATCGACAAATTGGTTTAAAACAAGTGCAGAATAATATGTAGTAGTTACCTCAGTACATTGGCGACAGGGAGCATCACATTGGAGCCATGTGAGGTCACTTCCCGTGTCTACATCAAGAAAGTATGGCTTTGATGGCTGCCCTATATTGAGAGTAACATTATAATATCTGCAAAATGTAACTCGTTAATCTTTTTTTTCAGAAAATGTATGATTTCGACCTAGAGATGTTAAAATAAAATATTCTTAGGCAATCATAGCCTAACCAGTAGACCATGTCTGCATAAACTTTTCACAAAATTAGCATCAAAGCCTGATATAATATATCCTAGGCAAGCAAAGATCTCGTGTACATACCCAGCAGGATAAACATTTCCATGAAGTGGAAAAACAAGAGATGACCCAACTTTACTGAGCATCATCGAAGATAAAATCGTCTTTCTCCATTTTTGCTGCGCACCATCACTGGAAGCAGCTGACGATACCAAAACCATAGCTAGCAGCGGCATTAGAGCCAACACAGAAAAACCCACTTTCCCTTTTCCCATGTCTTTCTGATATCAAGCAGATTTATGAAAACTTCAGAATTTTAGCTTACAATACAGTACACAATGCTAAGTGTTTGCTATAATGACTAAATGAAGGTGAGAAAGGACACGATAAATTTGTTTTGGGTCTTCTTGTTCATCGACTCGAGTTTGGTTGATTTTATGTAAAGGCCATGTGAGTCCAAATTTGGCTTTTAATACTGAAGGTGACTTTCAAACTGGGATTGGCATTGAGAGGGATAAGATGTTCGTTCTTTTGCTTCAAAATTAAGTTAAAATGGTTCTTTAATTAATTTCGCCTTTTCTTTTGCATAGGATTACTTAAGAACCATTTTAACTTCAAGGTTGAAATTGAGATTTCTTCGAAAGATTGTTTCTTGGAGCGGTTCTTATTCTTTTCCTCCACTTAAGTAGCTGTTGAGAATGGATTTTGAATCAAGACCATTTATATGTATGGTGTTAATTGTTAAATGATATAAATAAAGCAAGAGGAAAGTGAGCGTTTGATCACCTTCACGTAGCAGCAGAAGAACGTTTGATTGGGCAAAAATATGTTTCTTTTCCTTAAAATATTTTATTCATGAAATTATCATCTAATAGAAAAAGGAAATAATAAAACAAGGAAACCACAACTCTGACCCTGTTGGCCTCACAACCAACCAAGTCAGATATAAGCACTTTCCTGGAAATTACATGATATAAAACAAAAGGGCAAAAAAGAAAAGAAAAAAAGGATAAATGGTAAGGAAATTAATTATTATCTTGTTGCCTAGTATACGATCAGGGAATAAATGGTAAGAAGTAGAATCCTCATTTAATCTTATTTGATTTTTAAATTTTTGTTTCTTTTTCTATAATCCATGCCATGTATAATTGTAAAAATAAATAAGAAATAATGAGATTTCCGATAAAACTCTTATAAAGTTTGTAATATTTTATAATAATCTTAGTAATCAATTAAAAAATTACATTTTATTATTTGATTGGATATAATTTATAAAAAAATTTAAATCAATACATATAGATAAATTAAAATTTTTAGAATTTTAAATTTTATATTTTTTTAATTTATTTTTTAATAAATATATGATAATTAGATATTTGAAAATTTTTATATTTTATTTTTAAAATATTTGAGTATAATTTAAAATATTTTATTTAGGAAAGAAGTAAAAAAAGAAAAATATATTATTTTTATATTTTTTTCTTTATATTTATATGATATGATGGTATATATATTTTAAAAAAAAAATCAAATACAATATAAATAATATTTTATTTAGGAGAGAAAAAAAAAGAAAATGTACATATATTTTTTTATGATTGTAGGAAAAATTGAGGGTATAATTAGAAATAATAGAAATTTTCTTTTACATAATTCTTTTATTAGTTAACATATAGATAACTAAAAATTTAAAAATTTTAACTTTTATCTTTTTTAAATTGACTTTTAATAAATATGGGGGAAACTACTTTTTAGTCCCTGAGTTTTGACCTAATTAATTAACTCATCCATCTATTTTGGTAAGCCCTATAAGTAGTTCCCGAGGTTTAGTTTCGATGAGTGCAATGTTAGAGAACGCCTTAAGTGAACTGAGTAAGCTTATGATGTATTCCCTATTATATTCTCTTTTTGTAGTATAATTTCTATTCTAACTCCTAAAGCTAAGATCTAACTTTAAATGCCAAACAATATTCTTGACTTTTAATGACTCCTTGACCAAATATTTATTAAGCATTATAAAATTTAAATGTTGTTCGGACGTGACGTTGCTCGGGTATAACGTCACTCGGGTCTTGACATCTTTCTCATTCTCTTGACTTAGTCAAAATATTATTCGGGCAATACCGAACAGACTCTGAACAAATTCTTTGTTATCAAAAGTCCCTCCAAAAGCGTGCCGAATCATTTATGTTCAGCTTTTGCTTATCCTGACTCTCACTCTTTTGTGTGCTCGCTAGTAAGCTATTTATTTAAACTTCCACGTAAGCCCTAAGTGTCAGTTCATTATTAGTTTGCATCTTTGTCTTTAATGGATGTGACTTTTGAGCTTATTGATACCTCCTAAAATGGTGTGCCTTCTGAACACTTCATTAAGGAGCGATCCTTCAGTTTGCTGACGTGAGTGACCCTTCAGTTTGCCGGTGTTTCAAACTTCGCTCGGTCTCCCTTCATTCTCACGCGTCTATAAATCAAAACTCCAAATCCCACAATTCTTGGATTTTTCTTACTGCTTTTCTTTGCAAATTTTCTTGCAAAAGAGGTAGTTATCAATTTCTACAAAAATTTAATTTTTTTGTTGTCATTTCTTGTTCCTATTATCCTATGGCCACTCCCTCCTCCAATAAGGGCAAAGGCATTGCCATAGAACCTTCTAGCTCTTCTTCTTCAAGCTTCAAAACCACCAAAACCAGTGACTTCCCATCGAGGCGTACTCTGGCTGCCATGGAAGCCGCTTCATAAGCTTCTGGAAGAGTTCGAGCTTCTGGCATTATGATTGGGAGAAAAGAGGCTGGTCGTGTAAGTAGTCGATCTCATCCTTCACCAAAAACTAAAGAACCTACAAAAAGGAAGAAATTGATTACAAAGAAAGAGAATAGAGTAGCACAAGTACATTCTCTATTTGGTCCCAAGGATATGTAAAGGCTTCAAATTAAATATGCCATCCCTGCCGAGTTTAAACTTCTTGTTGTGGGTGAAGATGTTCAAGCCAACATTGAGCAGAGCCCCAATTTTTTTATTTTATATGAAGAGGATTTGAGGGTTGGTGTTCGACTTCCACTTCAACCAAAGTTATGCGACTATCTGAACCAACTTGGTATTACTATATCGCCACTCGCCCTAAATAACATTAGGATTGTGCTGGGACTCTGCCTCTTGGCTCAAAAATCTAATCTAGAGCTTTCCCCTTTTGTTGTTAATGGGCTATACTCTTTATTTATTCGAGAAAGAGAAGATCATCCTCACCTTTTTTATCGCGGCGACCTCTATATTTTTTATCGACTGACTGCTTCTTTAAAGGGAAGAAGGAAAGAAAAATTCTTCATAGTGAAAAGCCTGAGAGACTTTGAGGTGAACACCTCCTAGTCTCAATCAATTCCCTCATTTAGGGAGGATCGCTCACTCACACAAAGGGAAAGAGCTAGCATTGAAGCTCTTTCCAAATATGCCCTTAAACCTTTCACCTTCTTCACCTTCTTACCCTGGAATATCCTTCTACTCACTCGGGAAAATGGAAAAATAAATAAGGTATGTCTTTAGCTTCTACTTTATGTATTTCCTAATTGACTTTTAATATTTTTCTTTGTTCGACAAATATGGCTGGTGGCGATCTTATTAGAAGGTTGGAGGAGAAAAGAAGAAAGAAGAGAGAAAGTAGAGCAACTGCTCAACCAAGGAGAGCGAGCGACTTGGTGTTGAGGGGTGAAGATGATGAGACCGATCACTCAAACCCAATGCCAAATAGGAGGCTAAGTGATACCACTGCTACTCCTAATCTTGTTCAGCCCATGATCCCTGAACAAGTAGAAAGTCTATGCACTTGGAGGAAATCACCTACACTTCCTACATTTCCCATGGAGAGATTGATGCCGCTCATTCACCATCTAAGGATGACATTCCTCTTACTAGGTGAAGGAAAAGGATTAGATCAGGAACTCCTAAGGAAGTTGCTCGATCAAAGCTTGCTCAGCCTCACGTAGAGAGTTATATTAAGAGTATCCATGGATCCTCTGTGTCTTGCTCTCATAGCCCAGTAAGTAGGGATTTAGCCGGACTTTCCCTACTTTCTCAAGACTGTAATTACTATGATTCCATGCAAGAAGATTCAATCTTTGATCAAATGAACTGCAACATTTTTTCTATGAGCTTACTATCTTCTTTATTCTATTTTCCTTTTATCCTCCTTCTTGTATAATTTTTTATGTTCGCCCCTATTTTGTTAGCTTATTCATCAAGTTGTAGTCATGAAGAAAAGGGTCTCGAAGCTACGTAGCCATTGTGCAAAACTTAAGGTGTCCAAGAATGATGCTATCCAAATGGCTAAAACTGCTAAGGAAATAATGGACAATACTACCATTACTCACAATAAGGAGATCTACGCTTTAAAATAGTAGTTAGACCAACTTAACAATGAGTATAAGAAAGTTACAGACACAACCTTGGTCACAAGCTCGAGAAATATCCAATTGGAGAAAGAAAAGATTGAGCTTGAGCAAGCGAAGCTACAAACTGAGTTGCAATGTGATTAACTCAAAAAAGATCTAGAAGCCTCTCAGAAGAAAACAGATGATGCTCTGAACAAGATTGTGGACATTGTTGATAATTTTCAAGAGTAAATAACTGGTGCTTGATAGGTCATATATTTATAGTATTTTTAGCTTAGTTTTTATTACAAATTCTAGTATTTTTTATTACTTTGATTAGTTTTTATTTAGATTTATTTATATTTATAATTAAGTTTTCTTGATCCTTGATAAGCTTGATTTGAAGGGTTTTTAGCAAGAAAATAGCCAAAATTTATATCAAAGAAGGTTGGAGTTGAAATTTGGAGTTAAAAGTACAACATGGCCAAGTCAATAAAGTACACGGCCAGGCCGTGGCACAAGCCATTGGCGTGTTACTAAGAAAGTTGAAAATTTAAGTGGGCCGAATTCAACTATTTAGCTCGTATAGATTTGAAACCTAAGCATGGCCTGTGCATGGGACTGCATGAGAATAATAAAAGGGTCTACCTTAGCATTGCTCTGGCCCAATTGGGTGAAAGAAGATTCCTAATTAGAAAGAAATTCAACACAAAATCAATTTTCTACTTAGATAATGTTTCCTCCTAATTAGACCAGCTAATTTTCTATTCGGATTCCAAGACACCCTATGAAGTCTATATAAAGAGAGATCACTACAATAATCGGGAGATCTTATTCGTTGACTAGTTTTTATCTCTAAACTCTTAATCTTGTTTTTATTTTTCAATATTCATATTGATTATGAAATTATTTTCAAGTTTAATTGAATTTTATTTAATTACTATGTCGAACTAAACTCTCATACTAGGGATTTGATGTACCTTAACTTCTACTCTAATTTATGATATCAGATTTGTTTTTTTCTTATTCAAGATATAATTTATTATTGAACTTAACACTTCCAGGTAGAGTTTCTCCTCTGGATTGATTTATTTCATTAATCACTATCAGAAGAAGGGTTATTGATAAGAAAAAGATAATAAATTATATAGGAATAACAACTTGATGCGGAAGCTAGATAGTTTGACTTATGGGGGATTTTCATAATTTAACAACATTAGGTTATAAATTCTTAGTCAAACCACAAAACTTCATGGTTTAATTCATATTTGATTGCATTATTAAGAGATATGTAATTAGACGGGATCAAAATAGCTAACAATATATCGAGAGAGCTTGTTAGTGATTTTAGGGTTGTTTTTCCTGCTTAAACAATTAAAATTGATTAACAAACTAATAAAATAAATCGGGTAGAATTAAGTGAAGTCAAAATCCCTAGTAACTTTTAAACCTTGATTTCTTTACATAAATTATTCTTGCTTGAATTCTTTTCTATTATTTTTATTTTATTCTATTCCTACAAATATTCTCTTTATTATCATTTAAATAATTAGCATGTTAAGAAAATTTTGGTACTTGGTATAGAATTTTTGTGGGACGATACTCTACTCACTCTTTATTACTTGTTGCGATTTTGTACACTTGCGAAAAAGTGTTGTCACTACTCTATAGGCTCGGTATCTGAATGACAATTTTGATTTTATTAGTGACATTCCCTTCATTGATCTCGATGAGAATGTGACTGCAGGCTCTCCTTTGCATCTTGATGAGCAAGGAGGATCTACTTATTCGGACGAACAGACTTGATATTGTAATAATTTTGTTAAAAGTATCTTGTATGTAAATACATTTTAAATAGAGATTTGACCTTTTTAGATTTTGAGTTCTCCAAATCTTTTCTATCTCGAGCTTGCTTAGGCCCACGATGTATATTTTATTCACATTTCTAGAGCAATGCAGTCATTTTGCTCTTTTATTTTATATATGGTACCAATATAATCAATTATTATTTTTATTTTTCTTCAAAAAAAGATAGGAAAAAACGTATTTGTTAGGATCATTCTACTCCCATAGCTCTCCCAAGCTATCCCATTTACATCCATTTTTCTAAGATCCTAACATTTAGGTGAAAAAAACCTATTTTTCCTCTAATTCATCGTACATAATATTTTCGCAGGTTCTCTGCATTCCATGTTCGCGGCAGCTCTTTGCCATTTACATCTTTAATTCTATAGGCACTCAGTCCTATTCTTCATGTTATTTCATACGGTCCTTCCCAGTTCAGACCTAATTTGCTAATTCCTACTACTCACCTTGTGATTTTTGTCTTTTTTAAGACTTAATCTCAGGGTTGAAAACTTCTTTCTTTAACTCTTTTACTATAGAATCACATCATCTGGGTTCTACAGGCTTCTACTTGTAATTATGACTTGGTCTCTTCATTCTTCTAATTCATCTAGGGTGAGCCTCATGTTCTCATCATTAGTCATCATATTGAAATGCATAGTCCAAACACTTGGGGTGCCTATTTCAATAGGGATTACCGCTTCTGTTCCATAGACTAAGGAAAATGGGGTTTCACCAATTGCTCGTTTCGGTCAGCCCACAGTACATTATTTAATTCGCTCACCCAATTTCTTTTTTTTACATCTAATCTTTTCTTTAGCCCCTGCAAAATAGTTCGTTCAGTAATTTCTATTAACCCATTTTTCTGCCAGTGTGCCACTAATGTAAAATGCAAATTGATTTTTCAATTATGACAAAAATTGCGAAAATGTGATGAATCGAATTGCTTTCCATCATCAGTGACTATACTATTCGGTACCCCATATCGAAAGATTATATTATTCTGAAAGAATGATATAACTTAGTTCGCAATATTGTTGATAATGATTCTGCCTCTATCGCCTTTGTAAAGCGATCAATCGTTATAACTACAAATTTTTTCTATCTAGTTGTTCTTAGAAAAGGACCTAAAATGTCGATCCCCCACTGTGCAAATGGCCATGCACTACCCAGGGTTGCATTTGAGCAGCTGACTACCTTGGTGTGTTGCTACGCAATTGATATTGCTTATAGGTTCGGACTTTTTACTTTGCATTAATTTTCATCGTCAGCTAGTAATACCCATGTAATAAAATCTTCTAAATCAAAGAATCAACACCTTCATGAGCACCGCATAAGCCTTCATGAGCTTCATTAAGAACATATTCTGCTTCTTCCTCACTTAGACATTTCACCTAGGGATGAGCCTTGGATCTCCTGTATAGTGTTGAGTGTTCATTTGCATAATTGACTGCTTTCCATGAAATTTTTATTGCTTTTCTCTTGTCTTGAGGCAAAATTCCTTTATCTAAATAATTAACAATAGGCTTCATCCAATCTTGTAGTGGTGTTATCATGGAGACACTTTCTTGTTCAATACTTGTTTTATTTTGTATTTCCAAATGTATTGCACTATCCGTCCATTCATTTTTTTGAAGCTGCTATTTTTTGCTAAGTTGTCCGCTTCAACATTTTGTGGTCAAGGAATCTACTATATCTCCCATTTCTCCAATTGTGAAAGCAATTGTGCTGCTAGGGCTTTGTACTTTATGATAGTTGGTTCCTTAACATCATAGGTACCAAGCAATTGATTTTCAACCAATTGAGAGTCAGAGTAAATTATTAAGTGTTCAGGTCTTACCTCTTGTGCCAGTTTGATTCCAGTTATTAACGCTTCATATTCAACTACATTATTTATTGCCTCAAAGTTCAAATTGAACAGCAAATTGGGGCTTGACTTTGTTCGGTCCTTGTAAAATAATTCCTGCTCCTGCTCCTAATTGATTTGGTGCACCATCTGTATAGAGTTGCCAGCACCACATTTTTTTAGCCGAATGCTCATCTGGTACTGATACCTCCGTTAATTCAAGAATGAAATCTAAAAATTCTTATGCTTTTAAAGTTACCCTTAATACATAATGGATGTCAAATTCTCCTAGCCTAATGGACCATTCGACCATTCTTCCTTACGTTTCAACCTTGCGCAAGACTTTCCTCAAAGGATAATTAGTGGGTATTATGTGTGCTTGAAAATAATGCTGCAATTTCACAGAAGTTATCAAGACTGTATATGCAATTTTTCTAAGTAAGAATACTTTACCTCCACATTTCTCAGTACCCTACTTACATAATAAATAGGATACTGCTCAACACCTTCTTCCTGAACTAGGACTAAGGCTATAGTCTCTATTGCCATTGAGAGGTAAAGGTATAGTGCTTCTCCTTCTCTTGGCCTACTAAGGAGCAGTGGTGATGCAAAAAATTCTTTTTATTCTTTGAATGTTGTTTAACATTCCTCTGTCCATGTGAAATCCTTTATGTTTTTTTAATGTTTTGTAAAAAGGAAGACATCTTTTTGCCGAACATCATTAATTGTCTTGGGAGGCTATGTCTCCAAGAAAGCTTTTATTTTTTGAGGATTTGCTTCAATTACTTTCTGGGATATCATAAATCCTAGGAATTTCCTTACAGCGACACCAAAAACACATTTGTCAAGGTTTAATTTCATTCCATACTTGTGTATGTTTAAGGCTCGCCCTAAATCATATGCATGATGCTCGACTTTTTTGCTTTTGACTATCATGTCATCAACATAGACCTCTACTGAATCACCAATCAAGTCTTTAAACATTTTATTCCACTTTTAATGCCCCGAAATTTTGCATCTCAAAATGGTATTATTTGATTAGGGTCAAGAATGATATCAGCCGAGAGACAAATAATATTTTATTTGGACCCAAAAATGATATTGAGCATAATTATTCATGATTAAGTAGGTAATAAATCACTAGTGAAAAGTAGTTTATCGACCTGTGAATAGTAACATCGGTCTGAAACTTTGTATTATTTTGGTCCGAAAAAATTACTATTGATATCCATTATGTTATTTAATATTTTTGGAGTATGTTTATATAATTTAAGTGGGCGGAAAATATTTCATGAATATTTTTGGAAAATTTAAGTATTTGATGAATAGTGTTTTCAAGTGTAGTGTATTAAGAGAAATTGAGGAATTATTTTTATGGAGTTAAGTTAATTAAATTGGTGGAGTTTAATTATATTTGGAAAAGAATTATTTGATGAATATTTAGAGCCCTTGGATGAGAATACTAGAGACCAAATCCTAACCATCCATTTGACATAAAATGAAGTAGCCAAGTTTGACTTTGCTACTTAAAATCAACACTTATCCAACTCCATCTTCTTCTCCTTCTTCTCTCATCTCCAACGTTACTTCCTCCTTCTTTCTCCTCCATGGTCTTTAATTTTCTCTACTACTAAACTACCCAAAATCAAGTGAATTAAACCAAAGTCTAGTAATAAGACTTGAAGAATTAAGCATAAAAGAGTGGTATTTGGTG